>JAUTXW010001338.1:0-309409 GCA_030620095.1 Kuschelorhynchus macadamiae | reverse complement strand
TAAGAACAACACTATCTAATAGTGGCTCCTTATATCTTCAGTGCCATAGCTGTTCCCTCTCAGAGCTTCGATTAGTTTGTTAAAGAATCTTGATCACAAATCTAAATACTAGTGTTAATAACCGATTTCTTTTGTGCTAGATGGTTGTGGGAATTTTGCATTTAAGTATCTATTTGACTGCGTCGGTTTTGAATACACAGAGTGTTCTAATGTACCATTTTCCTTCCTTTGAACACATACGATTCAATTTCTACTGTGAACTTGATATTATGATGTTGTTGATTAAGGTGGTCCCGAAATATGAGGAGATTATCATGTCCATGAGGCCAAACTACAAAATATCATCTACGTATCTGAACCACTGTTTTGGTTTTAGTGGAGCGGATGTTAGAGCAATATCTTCCATAAAGATATTCGCTACCACAGGTGATAGAAGAGATTCCAGAAGCAACAACAAATAGCTGCTTATTTCAAGGTATGTATTCCTGTAATATTAGATTGTAAATGTGTTTTAACATCCTAAGAGTGATTTATATACAGTGTGTCTCATAAATGTTGTCAATCGTTCCTTTCTTAACCGTAAATATTAATGTATATAAATGATAAATATGTAATTTTATAATTTTAGCATCGGTAAAATTTTTCTGAAGATGCCCTAAATAACAGGGCGAAACGTCAAATAAATGAAAAATTAAAATTTTCATATTTTATTCGAACCTAAACCCAAAAACTTTCTAAAACCGAAAATGGCGGATTTCGTTTTTGGCCAGTATATCCAGAGCGGTAAATTTGACAGCTGCCAAAATGTGACATTATTCGGACACATTTTCAAGACAAATAAGATGGCGTATACGACACTTCTTCATTGTTTTCTGTTAATCCGCAACCCGCCTCAACTTTCATTTTTCTTATGGCCGCCATATTGGATTTTTCGATTTTTGGAATAAGCCTAAAATTTCTAGTCTAGTGATATCTCACAAGTGCATTAAAGATTTTAGTATCATCGAAATATTACACTTCGTAAAGTTAGGTTTCAGTTTTTTCTAAGGAGGCCATGATTTAAAGTAATGTTAGCTCTCAATGCTTTTCTAAGGAGGCCATGATTTATCTGTAACAAAATTGGATTTTGACTTTGACGTTAAGTTAAATAGTTGAAAGTATCAAAGCTGTGTTTTAATAAGCAGTAGGTACGCTTTTATCCCAATAAAATCATAAATCTCACACATAAATTGTCTAAACCTATAGAAAATGGCCGGCATTCCGTATTCAAATGAAAAAAAGGTTGACATGTTAGCTTTGTACTTTCAATCGTACAGAAACGCCGACGTTACCTCAGCAAGGTATTTGGAGATGTACCCCGAACGACGGCAGCCTCATAAAACCCAATTCAGGAAAATCGCAGTTAATTTAATTAACCATGGTGCCTTCGAACAACCTAGAAGCGGATACAATAATAACAATGAAAATCGAGACAGAAACATTTTACAAGCTATTAACGAAAACCCTAGTGATCGGTAAGAACTGTAGAATAAGAAACTAATATGTCAAAATCAACACTACGGAGAGTTTTAAAAAAGAATAAGTTCCATCCATACAAACCCATAATAGTACAAGAACTTAAGGAAACTGATTTTCCAAGGCGACTATAGTTCTGTGAGTGGTATACTAGGAAATGTAATGAAAATCCTTATTTTGTAAATCATGTCTTGTGGTCCGATGAGGGCAGGTTCACGAATTGTGGAGTCTTTAATAGGCACAACCGTCATCATTGGGCTGTGCAAAATCCTCACGAAGTGGCAGAGAGACGTCTACAGATCAGATTTGGAAGTAACGTTTGGTGTGGGATCATTGGTAAGTTAATCTAACCAATCTTTTTTAAATAGGCACCAAATGATGGTCAAATAATCTTTTTTTTTTCGTTTAGTTTTTTAATGATACTAAAAGAGTATAATCTAATAAAAAAAAGTAAAACGTCCTACTCTAGTCAGCCAACTTACTTTGATATTGTATTACATTTTTATTTAATCATTTTGTATTGTCGTTTCGAAGAACCTATAAAAATAGAATTGGGTTCTATAATTTTTTTTTTATCTAAATTTTCTGCAGATTTAGCTAATTCTCTAAAATTATTTTGATTGTCTGAATTTAACGATTTATTATTACCCGGGAAGGCTAGTTCTTGCGTTATGAAAAAAATACCATATTAATCAAATGTCGAATTATTTTTCGATTTTCATTATGGTTTATAGAAAAGCGTTCAGCTGTGTTTCCGAATAATTTAAATTTTAAAGCGCAAGGGGTTTGTTCTTTTGATATTTTATGTTTTATTAAGGTACGGTGTAAGATATAAGATTATTATATCACTGAAATAAATTGATTTAGTATTTCTGAAATTAATATGCAATACCAACAAAATAATTTATTACGGCTATTACTTCCCGCTAACCAAATATGTTTTTCTTTTTCATAATAAAGCTGAATAGGTTTCAACTGTATACAAGCTCATTCATTACGGGATGTTTCGATAATTATTTTTGGAAAGAAAATATCTACTTTTTAATAAAGATAATTTTCCCTTTATAATTTATAGTTTCTAGTACCACCCGGCCGACCCTGCCGCCCTTGATTGTCGGGCACCTATTTATAAATTATTAATCATTTCAGGAAATCGACTTATTGGACCATTTTTGTTTGATTACAACCTAAACGGGCAGCCTTACCAGCTATTCTAACGGAAGATGAATTAAGACGAACTTGGTTTCAAGAAGACGGATGTCCGGCTCACAATACCATTCAAGTTAGGAACTTTTGAGGAGAGCAGTTTAACGAAAGAATAATTTCTTTAAATGGTCCAATATCTTGGCCTCCTAGATCCCCTGACCTGTCGCCCTTGGATTTATATCTCTTGGGTCACACGAAGAATGAAATCCATGAATTTGATCCCCCCGTGACCATAGAAATCCTGAGACAAAGAGTTCTGGACACATTTAGAAATATTAATCGAAATACACTTACCAGAGTTGTACGAAAAACAGTCACCAATTGTCAAAAATGTCTCGATGTGAATAGACGTCATTTTGCAGATTTGTAAATTAATGTTACCTACTTACAAAGTATTTAAAGCTCATTTAGATTTTTAAGTCGTTATTTACGTTCATGTTGTATTGAAAATTCAATGCGTTCAATACATTACTTACTTATTAATGTAATCTTGTGACAAATAAATCATGGCCTCCGTTAAAAACATTGAAACCTAATTTACGAAGTGTGATATTTTGATGACACTAAAATCTTTGATGCACTTGTGAGATATCACTAGACTGGAAATTTTAGGCTCCTTCCAAAAATCGAAAAATCCAATATGGCGGTCATAACAAAAATGAAAGTTGAGGCGGGTTGTGGGTTAACAAAAAACAATGAAGACGTGTCGCATACGCCATCTTATTTGTCTTAAAAATGTGTCCGAATAATGTCACATTTTGACAGCTGCCAAATTTACTGTTCTGGATATACTGGCGAAAAACGAAATCCGCCATTTTCGGTTTTTCGCCGATATTTCCCAAACTTATTGATCGACCGTAAATCTGAAGCCAGGTATCGAATGCAATAAGTTTCCTCTAAAACTTTCCCCATTTAACCTTTGCTGTAGGTATAATAGGAGCCGAGATCCCTATATAGAGAAGCGAATCTGGGACACTGCATATATATATATATATATATATATATATATATATATATATATATATATATATATATATATATATATATATTTATCGTCCAAATCGGACAAATGATTTTGACACAAATTTACTTTAATCTTTTGGTTACTTTTTGATGGTATGTTAATTTCTTGGGGAATTGTATATTATACCTATTATAATATTGTATGTCACCTATTGCGATGTTTATTTACCGTGCATTTTTCCACGTGAACTCCAGGCCTAGCCGATGGATACAACAAGAACATAATGTTAATGCTGACTCCCACCAAAATACCGTACTCCACTCCTATAACCAAACAGAAAACGAAAGTCGCAAACGCCGACAACAGGTCTTTCTTGCTGGAACGCCACATTGGTTTCACCACTTCGTATTCGATCATGAATATGACTGCGCAGACTATGACGGCACCCAGGGAGGCTTTTGGTATGTATGCGAAGTAAGGCGTGAGGAAGCTGAGCGCCAACAGAACCATTATTCCTACAAAAAGAATAATGTAGAAAGTGTTCCGAAATTTAATCTATATAATAAAACAAGACTAAAATATCTTTTAAACGTATATCGAAAATTGAAAAAACGAATGAGCATTTGTGAACATGGTTTTTCCCGAATATTTTCAAAACCATAAAAGACTAGATTATGAAATTTGGGTATTTTGATAATTGTTATATGCTGATTCGACGCCCATGATTTGGTATTGATAGATTGCTCTATAAAAATATCGATCCTTAATTTCAGAACACCCTGAATTTTGGAAAGAAACTAAGAAAGAAAAGATGTTTATTATACGGGGTAACTCATGATCGATGGCACCCTAGACGTTTACGGAAAACGGGACATAGGATCATTCTGAAAATTTGGCCACCTAAGTAATGGCTGCTGATCTATCGACGAAAAATATCTTTAGTGATGCAGCGTTGCCGTTTATACAAAAAAGTAAGAACATCTTTGATATTCCAAATGAGACACCCTGTATACAATAGCATTTTTGGATGCGTAATTACTTATATCTATCCCTCAAAATACAAGAGTTCTAATCACACTGCACCACAACTTGTTACGTTCTGGACGTGCGTTTCGCTAACCAAGTTAGCATCATCAGCAGGTAATATAAATTAAAGTGACTTATCCTAACCGAGACTATTTATAATAATAGATAAATGTGGTCACACTTGGTTGCACCCGACTGCACCGTTTTCAAGTAAACAATAGAGGGGACTATAGGGAATAGGCCCTCTGTCTTTATTTAGGGCTTTCTTACCACATTTAACTATTTCTATACTCTCAAATGCATCCAATAATCTATTATTAGATACATTTTTAATAAGATTTAGTTTATATCATCTGCTGATGATGCTAACTTGGTTAGCGAAACGCGCGTCCAGAACGTAACAAGTTGTGGTGCAGTGTATTAACTAACTTAAGTAACTCTTGTATTTTGATCTATCTTCCACCACAGGTTCCAGTGTTAGGACATATCTATCCCTAACGGTTTTCGAGTTCATTTTCTATATTTTTTTATCAAAACCTAGCTTGAATTAAATATTTATTACTGAGGTATATGGATTCCTAGAAAGTTGAAATTTTGGGCGTAGATTACCAAGGTCCTGCGTATTATTTTTTTATAGAAAGATTGTTCTGCATTATACAGGGTCGCTTAAAATTCGTAATTTTACTGCTAAATGCTAAAAATGGTAAGAAGTGGTTTTTTTTAATTGAACATCCTGTATATTTTTAAAAAATTTATAAACAATCCAATTTCCTTTTGCTGTTCTTTGTGTTTATGTTATTTGACGAACTGAAATTAGTTTGTTTTTAATTTTGATCCATAATTAATTATATCATTTTGTGATCGTACAAACTTTCTGTTGTTCACTAATTGTAAATCAGAGTACATTTCACTGAACTTTTTCCATGCTTTTGCTGTAATTAGGCCACGCTGTCGATGAAGAATAAACAATTTCATCAAAACTTCATTTGAATAGTCATTTCCCTCCATTTCAGTTCTCTTAGAAACGCGCAAATTTATGATTATTGATCTTTTTGTCAAATTTTCATAACGACATGTTTCATTCCGACATTTTGAGTGTTTTTCAGAGCGATCCTATATAACAAAGAACAAACTTTTCTATACAAAACTAATACACAGGATCTTGGTAAGCTGTGTCAAAAATTTCAACTTTCTATGAATCCAGACACCGCAGTAATAAACATTTAATTCGAGCTACGTTTTGAACAAAAAATACGGAAAATAATTCAACGTTGCATTCTTATATATATTTTACATCGATAGATTAGAGGCAATTACTTTAGTAGCCAATTTTTCAGGACGATCCGGTTTTCTATAAACCCCTAGGTATCATCGACCGTGAGTCACCCCATATAATTATTATATAAAGTATACAATTAGAACCAGTGGCTGCTATTCAGGTGAAGTAGGTGAAGTGCTACTTCACCAGGAAAAATAAACAAGCAAACATCTAACTATATTTATTATATGTCTCTTAAAATTTAAGTTTTTACATTCATTTATTCACACAATTGGCAAAAAATAAACTGTACATCTCGAATAAATATTTTACTGGACCGTTGGCGGCATGTCTTTTTAAAACTTTCAATCGAACTTTATTATAACAACTATAACAGTGGCGCAAACAGCTTAGACTTTGATGGAGGTGCTATGTTTAGTTTACGATTTTCCTACTACGTTGCCATGACAACACGTTCGCGATGACGTCGAGCACATGGAAGAATAATGTTAACCAGCGCCATACAACGCTCTCGGTGAATCGCTAAAGCAGTACAGGGTGTTCCAGCGAGGACTGAACAAAAAATTTTGGAAAAATTCAAAATAGCCAATCGATGTATTTTTTCTTGTAGAATCCAAAAATATCATCGAAAAAATATTTGAACCAGAAACAAAAGAGTTACGCTATGCATCAGGTGTTTTTTAAATGGAATGTATCGTTTTTTATACGATTTTTGGAAAGAGTGATTTTTTTATGTCCGTTCTGATTAAAAGATTTGATTTTGCGATAGCTGTTTATATTACATTTTAATGTTTTACAAACTAAAATTTTAGCTTCACCTGTTTAAAATATACGATAGGTTGGTATAGGTGTTCAAGGTAAAATGACGTTTGAATGCTTTGTCAATAAAAATTGACATTATTTTAATTATTGTCGAAGTCTTCAACTAAAAAATATATATTTGACTCTGATCGAAATGAAATGCTCTTTGGACGAGAGACTACAGATTGTTATGCTATTTTACAAGTGCCAAGAAAATGCAAGAGAAGCAAGAAGAAGATTTATTGCAAATTTTCATAGAAATATATCCATCAATACAATTCTAAGGATAAAAAACCTATTTGAGGAAAATAAAACATTACATGATAGAAAAAGAAATATACAAAGAAGAAGAAATCGAGACCAGGCCATTATAAATTATTTTCAAGTTAATCCAACCAAATCTATTTCGGATGCAGTTCGGGAAGTTCAGTACGGTGGCGGTGTAAGGCGCAGAAGAGTTACCCGAGGGACTGTTCACAGGACTCTGAAAATTCATAAATTTAGGCCTTTTCGTATCCTTCCACTTCAGCACCTAACACCGGCACAAAAAGAACTTCGCTTCCAATTCGTTTCTCAAATGGTAATTCGGCAAGAAAACGAAGACCCTGATTTATTCAAAAATATTGTGTGGACCGACGAAGCTACTTTCACAACATCAGGAGTATTCAACAGACATAATAGTCACCACTGGGCCGTTGAAAATCCAAAAAAGTTCCAGACTATTAAATTTCAAGGGAGGAATTCTATTCATGTTTGGTGTGGGATAAAAAACAATAAAATTTTGGGACCAATATTTTTAACGGGACTTTAAATGGGCTTTAAATTATGAGTTTTTAGAAAACAAAATTGAAAATTTTTTGGAAGACTTACCATTGGCAGAATATCAGAATTTAATTTGGCAACATGATGGGGCGCCTCCTCATGCCGTGCATGATGTGGTTCAATTTTTAAATCGGCGCCATAACGAATGGATAAGGCGAAATGGAACATATGCTTGGCCGCCCAATAGCCCCGTTCTCAGTTTTGGATACATTTCTTTGGGGCCATTTGAAGAACGTCGTATACAGACAACGAAACGAAAATATTCAAGAGATCATGGGAAAAATTATCGATGAAATAAACCGCCTTAACCAGGAAAATCATATTGTAACAGCAAGTTTAGAAAGGCTACAAAGGGGTTATAGATGTTGTTTCGAGAAAAACGGCGGTCACATTGAAAACTTATGTTATTAGTAGTTTTATTTTATTATTTAATAATTATTTTTTATTGAATTTCTTTTTCTATCATGTAAAGTTTTATTTTCCTCAAATAGGTTTTTTATCCTTAGAATTGAATTGATGGACATATTTCTATGAAAATTTGCAATAAATCTTCTTGCTTCTCTTCCATTTTCTTGGCACTTGTAAAATAGCATAACAATCTGTAGTCTCTCGTCCAAAGAGTATTTCATTTCGATCAGAGTCAAATATATATTTTTTAGGTGAAGACTTCGACAATAATTAAAATAATGTCAATTTTTATTGACAAAGCATTCAAACGTCATTTTACCTTGATCACCTATACCAACCTATCGTATATTTTAAACAGGTGAAGCTAAAATTTTAGTTTGTAAAACATTAAAATGTAATATAAACAGCTATCGCAAAATCAAATCTTTTAATCAGAACGGACATAAAAAAAATCACTCTTTCCAAAAATCGTATAAAAAACGATACATTCCATTTAAAAAACACCTGATGCATAGCATAACTCTTTTGTTTCTGGTTCAAATATTTTTTCGATGACATTTTTGGCTATAAGAAAAAATACATCGATTGGCTATTTTGAATTTTTCCAAAATTCAAGGAAGGTCGAAAATAGGTCCCTGTTCAGTCCTCGCTGGAACACCCTGTACACTACACCCACGTGTCGTTCAGTTTGGGGTGGTTGTTTACTTTTATTTTCGCAAATTTCGCTGCAACCGGTTAGTTCCTTTGCAGTTTACTTGACTGTTTTCTGTTATATTTATTTATGGTGTTTTTACAACTTTATTTGGTGTCGGGTTTATTAATTTACATTATTGATGAATCCGATCACGGATGTGGTTTGCAATTTGTTGGAAACTCCATTTAATCGATGGAACGAACAAGGTCAGAGTTTTAATCCTGGTTTTCGGCATACAAATGGTTATGTAGTAGTCAAATATTACAAAAATTGTTTTGCTGGCCTTGTTTACTAGTTTCCAATAAATATTGATTGTGGAATAAGGAAGGATTTGCAGGTATGTTAAATATACGAAGGTCTTTACATAAACATGAAGTCTAAGCACTATAGCTGACACTTTAAAAGAAAATGCTAAACTATATAAAATACATTTTAACGAAAACGTCCGATTAAATAGACTATTTATGTGTTTAGTAATTGACGCAGTTTTGTACCTTGCAAAACAAGAGTTAGTCTTTCGCGGCCATGATGAGAGCAGCGAGTCAATAAATGGGGGGAATTTTAAAAAGCTTTTAGGTTTATTAATATCGAGAAGTTCCCAAGAACTAAAAGATCATCACGAAAAAATTAAACATGTTTTTACTGGTGACTCGAAAACTATACAAAAAGAAATAATTGAATGCATTTTGATTATTTAAATGATCATGTAAAAAATGAAATAATGAACATACAGTTTTTTTCTGTGCAAGTGGATGACACCACTGATACTAGGCAAACCTCCCAGTGCTCCATAATTTTAAGATACGTTAATTCAGAAGGTTCAGTAGTCGAGAGATTCTTAGGATCTTATAATGTCAGCTCCGATAGAATGTCGGAGAATTTATATTTTCTATTGGATCAAATTTTGTACCAATTTGACTATAAACATAAATTAATAGGGCAATGTTACGATGGCGCAAGTGTGATGTCTGGCCATCTAAATGGCCTTCAAAAAAAAAAAAAGAGAAAGCGCAACAGGCTGTATTTGAGCATTGTCTTGCGCATCGTCTTAACTTTATCATGCAGCAAAGTTTAAAAATATTTCTAAATGTCGAATTTTTTTTGCAAGTCTTAGTGGTCTTCCCTCATTTTTTCATCACTCAGCCAAACGAACGTATGTTCTTACATCTGCATCTACGAGGCGTATACCAACAATTACAGAAACTCGTGGGTCTTCAAATTCGAAGTTAGTAAATGTGATTGTTCAAGAATGGAATAAATTAAAAGACATCTTTGAATTTTTTACAAACTGTGACAAATTTGATGAAAAATCAATCCGCCTTGCGAGAGGATTTTTAGGTGAGATGAAAGATTTTGAAGTCACGTTTCTGGCATTAGTGTTTAATAACATTTTTTCAATCACGGACATACTATTTGCGTTCTTCAAAAAAAATCGCTTGACATTCATTTTTGCATATAAAATAAATGAACATTTTTTTAATACCATGTTTGATAAAGCAAATTCTATTACAGAAATAAATCATTACAAACGTGAGCTTGCTAAGCTTTCACCTGAGAAATTAGGGCTAAGTATAGAACCTTTTTTTATGAAATATTGGACCATATTTTAATGGAAATGACACTAAGCTTTCAAGACTGTGAAAAACTTACATTTTTATGTTTTGCAGATTCTGCTAAATTTTTCGAATATAATTTAAATTTTCCGACTGGCCCGTTTTAAAATTTGTTGCAGTTATATGGGGAAATATTTTCAAAAAGTCAACGATTTAAAAATGAGCTTGGTCTTATTTTTGCCAATGACAGTAATTGGAATATATCGCTGCAAGAGCAAGTGATAAAAATTAATGAAAATAAAGATATTTAAACCAAGCATATAAAGTTGTTTGGCAATACCGTCGACAAGTGCTTCAGTGGAAAGAAGTTTTTCTTGCCTCAAACGTGTAAAAACTTATTTAAAAAATACAATATCTCAAGAAAGACTTACTTCTCTAGGCAATATTTCAATTCAAAAGGAATTTCTGGAGGAGATTAGGGCAACTCATCCATTTTATGAGGATGTTATAAATAAATTTGCTGCTATGAAGGATAGGAGAATTGATTTAGTATACAAAATTTAGGTAACTCGTAAAAAAATATTCTACCCCTTCTACATATAAAAAAAATTATTGCGATATTTTCTTGCTTCATTGCACTTCACTTACTTTTTCACCCGCGAGCCGCCACTGATTAGAACTAAATAAAGGGTGCCCTTCGCAGGGCGTTTTTCGATACCATACTTACTTACACAAAAAATAGACATTATGATTAATAGAAACTATAAAAGAACTAACGACTAACCGACTCAACTCTGTTTATTATTTTTTGAAATAGTAAATAGTATTTTATTTTGAAAGAAGCAAGAATTCGAGTTATTATAAAGTTAAAAACGTCAATGTTAAGTAGTTCTATTGCCTGAAAGATATACGAATTCTTAATTTAGCAGTGCGATGCTGAGGAATGCTGACTAATTACATTTCTAAGATTCATGTATGCCTAACAACTATAATGGTTCCAGGATATCCCGGGCACCAAAATGAAGTGTTGTGAAATTTATATTTTAAGTTTTTATTTCGAATATATATTGAGGTTATATGATCGAATTTGTTGATGCAATAAACAAAAGGGATGCACGTTTCATGGCTTACGTAATTAAAATAAACAACACTAAAGTAAGTTGTTTCTTTGTATGTAATTCAATATTTAAATTTACATAACAAATTACACCGATATTTCTCCCAGACTAAACAGGTGGCATCAATATGTCTATCGACAAAGTTATAATGATACAATTTATTTCTAACTGCAGAGGACTCCGATATTAAAAACTTGGCTTTTCTTCGCCAATGACTCCACACTTAACATCATGACCAATTTTTACATCACGTATTTCGATTTTACTAATATCTGACTGATATAAGCGAAAATTTGTTTCTGTTGTTAAATCAACAACACCGTTTATTTAAGCACAGGTCACTTTACCTTCACTTTGTCTGTCGTAAATTTTTTTATTGTTAGTCTAATCTTGGAAAAATGATTAGTTGTATCTTGCATGAAACTATTAATTATTAGAAAAAAAATATACCTTTAGGAAGTTGTTTTATCTATATCCCCTTAGAAAGTCATGGACTTAAAAATAGGGTTCCTCTAAATTTTTTGAACAGTGTAGTAATTATACGTAGTTAAGGATAAAGGTTTTAAAGACTGCGCTTCAAGAATACTAACTAACTTAATAAAGGCTATTATTATTATATTATCAAAAATACCTGTAACTACACCTCCAAGGCAGGTCTGTGCCCCACTGGCATGATTTACAGCAGACCTAGAGAAGGAACCAGTGATCGGCATCGATGAGAAAAAGGAACCAATAATGTTACATAAAGATAGGGTTAGTAATTCTTGGGTGGCGTCTATGATTTCTCCACTAGCTAAAAATAATTAATTTTTATTTAATACTTAAATCTTATAATATAAAACCAGGGTCTTGGGTAAACGATTATACCCAAAGAAATTGATAATTTTTGAATACAAAATATAAAGTATACCTTCTTTCAACTATTTTAAATGAAAAAATAAATGGATGAACCACCCTTTCTATAAAAAAAAAAACAAAAAGAAGTTGGCCATTTTCACTGCATTTTGATGCGAAAACTCCTTTTTAAGAAAGGCTGTCTTACGATGTTGCCAAACTTACATCTTAAATAGTATTTTAAACCTAACATAAGAAGCTCAAAAAAAATGAAAAAGTTTCGGTAATTTTTTACTTTTTTATAGCATCGCGGATTTTGATGATTTTTGTATATAGATGGATTTTAGGGTCCTGATCACAAATCCGAAGTCATAATCACAAATAAGGTCACGAAAGTAAAAAAACTACATTAAAATAATTGAATAGCGTAAGAAAGATAAACCCAATGCTGAATGTTAATGTAAGACTTCCGCCAGAAATGCACTTCGCTATTGTTCGCCTTTTTTGTTAGGGCTTTAACACCATGGTGCCTACGGCCTGGTGCTAACTCGGCATCAAACTATCTCTATTGCGTACGCGCTCCTGCTGGGACCGATCCACCAGTATGTAACAAAAGTGTCCATAATTAATTTGTATCAATTAATGTTTCTGTTTAAAGTTGTATCTCGATGGTTTTTCATGATATCAAGATGCAAACACGAAGGAAATTTTACTAGTCCAAAAGATACGAAGTACGGCTGTTTTTTGAGTGTTTCCCAATTTTGTAGATAAAAAAAGACAAAAAAACCAAAAGAGAATTTATATTTACGTCTTTTTATAATTGCTTGTAGTAGTTTCATAGAGAAAATTCATTAAATAGAAAAAAGAAAAAAAGTAAATTTAGTTTAGGATGTTTATGAACTTTGAGGATGAATACTTAAAAACGAAAAGTGACCGAAAAAATTTTTCTTCGGATTCATGATTTCTTATTTAACTGATTTTGACATAATGTCATTATTTGTCAAATATTACACTTGTCGGACATTAATATATTTTTTGCAAGGTCAGATAATTTGACACCTTTACTGAATATGACAAAACATTTGAAGAGCTCGGGGGAAGAGGGTAACAAGCCACCTGTTCTTACTTTTGAGATATGACCACTTATATATTTTGATTAAATCCTCAAATCACAATTTTCAAGTTTACACCAAAATGCTTTTGTAGTAGTATATTAAGACATAAAGCTATCAAAATGTCCAAACAAAACAAAAAAATATCTCTAGGTAACAGAAAAACAGCCAACTTTTGACAAAAAAATGTGGCTTATTACCTTTTTCAACTTAAAAATTATACCTTATTTACTGGTAAAATAACGTTATACATTTTTGACAAAATTTAAAACTAAAAAAGGAACAATAGTTCTTCGGCATCTTCATGATCCATATTGAGATCCATATGTTCTATATTATCTTCAGGTACTTCGGTAACCTCCAAATCCTCCAACTGAACATCTTCAACGCCGAACTCTGCGTAAAATCCATGAAAAATAGGGGGGACAAAGGGTAGTAATTCCTTAAGGTTTTTAAGTTTTTTCGGATTTATTTGCACGAAAGCTGAATACTTAAGAGGCAGATTTGACAGTGTTGGCCAATTCGCAGACTGGACACCTCGTTTTCCAATGTTAACTGGCTTGAATGTTTCATTCAAGTAATGTTTTATAAACATTATATTGGGGTGATCTACTTCAAATCGAAAGCATCGTACTTTGCTAAAATTAACTTGTTCTTTTGTGTCTGTCACATGTTTTTTATTTATATATTTTAGAATATCTCCAAAGGCATAAAAATCCGCCTGCGTCAAAGGCACCACTTCAAAAGGATTTTTTACTTTGGCTTCTCTGACAGCGTTATGCCACTGTTCTGGTGAGTACACCTGCTTTAGATATTTTTTACGCTTCTTGATAGCGGCAAAATCTCTATCTGATGGTAGGTGGGTATGTCCTGGCACAAGAAATCGATGTTCAATGGCCTTGAACTTTTTCTGGCGTATTAGCTGTAACCATAAACACATTACCGTCCAGTTCTTATTTTGACCCCCGCAGTTGTCAGTAAAAACTATTAGTTCGTCTGTTTGGGGAGCAAAATGATTGATGTATTTTAAAATAGCACTTGCTATTTCGTCGCTTCCACGCTTTGCAATGTGTTCTGGCCACATAAACATGAATCCTCTACCTGTATTACAGTTATGTACTCCGAGATTGTACATCCATGCCTTTCTGAGGTAAAAAGCATTTCCCACTGTCAAATCTGGCATTGGGAGAGCTTGTTGAAGATCAAAAGAAATAACAAGTTTCTGGTTTCCCTTTTTAGCTTCTTCGGTCTCACCTTTTAAGCTAGCCTGCATCGCTTCTGCCCTTCGTTGATGTAAATCTAAATTAAGCTGAATTTCTCTTAGTTTTGCTTCGTCGTTAGCAGTCGAGTCAAGTAAAGTTTGGTACCGATCACATGTATCACACGTGTCGCTCTTTGGCAACTTAAATCCAATGTTGTACTGACCGCAGAATGGAATGTAGAAATTTTTATATAGGGAAGCAATGGACAGGTCGTGATCGATGTAAACACGATTGGGATTCTTTTTTTTCTGCTGTAGTGGCTAGTATACTTAGGGATAGCGTTAATATGATCTTGTACTCTTTTTACGGTTTCTTCAGGTAACCGATTCTTGCGGTTGTGATGTTTACCACGTTTGTCACATTTTGGAACCGTATTCCCCTGACGAATTTGTTTGCAAATATTATATAACCGCTTTTTGGAATTCTGAAGGCCATGAATGGACAAGAACTCCTCCTTGCATATTTTTACGTCAACTGCGTTAACCTTAACAGAATATGAAAAAGTAACTGTTCGAGAAGAAGTTTCCCTTTTTCTTTTCTTGGGGTAGCTTCTTTTTTTAGGGAGAGCTTTTATTGTGCCAAAAAGATATGCATTCTGTTTATCAAAAGACGCTAAATTCCAGAAAGCATTGAAAAGGGTTTCTATATTCCCTAGAAGCAATGTCCTGCAGCGTTTTTTGCAATGGCATGGGGGTCCCATAGTTTTTGGGGGAATTTTTGTACCCTTCCAATTTTCATAGGAGTGACCTAAATTTTTTCGCTGTTTTGCCTTTTCTCGTTTCCTGCTTTCTATATTCTGATGTCGCCATCTGGCCTTCGGTTTTTTTTCAGGAGTTTCAATAAAACCTCGTGGTACGTTTGGATCCTGAAATAAGAAAACGTTTGTTGACGAAAGAAGGAAACAAGCCACAAAAACAAATGGACAAACTTTGTTGTCGAAAAAAGGTAATAAGCCCCAATACAGATAAAACAGAGGATGATAAGGTATTACACAACAGCTTCGTCGGTAATATTTTCCAAATACACCTACTAACTTTATGTACAACGGTTAGGAGTACTTTGTGCCAGAATACAGCGTCAAAATAAAAAAAATAAAGAGGTAATAAGCCACTATTTACCAAAAAAAAAATACTACAGTCTAGCTTAAAAGGGAATAAGCCACATCATTTTTAAACATACCAAAATATCACTTTCTTCGCTAATTTCACTATCGTCACTTGTATTTGCGTAATCTTTATCCTTTACACTATCATCTGAGTCGAAGTCCGATTTAGAAGAGGCAGAATTATCACTGTTTTGGAGCACTTTACGTTTAACACCTGCTGAACGTGTCGACGCCATGTTGATTTTTGTGTGGCTTGTTTCCTTTTTGACCGGTAAAACACACACAGACGGCTGGAGGCATAAACGACTTTTTCGCGTAGCGTTGCCAAATGTTGACCGATTTACGTGAAAACATAACTGGGGCTTGTTACCTTTATGGCAATCATAAATTTCACAAAATCTCAACATTTTTAAATGTGTGGCTTGTTACCCTCTTCCCCCGAGCTCTTCATTTGTAAGTGATGTTTATAGGTTAAGGATCGTTAAGTGATTACTTACTTAACATCTGGAAAATATCTGTGTACAACATAGTAGGTAAAGATTGATAATATGAGTTTCATGCAGGATATAGAAACTATATATGAATCCTGAGGATGCAACAATAAAGTTGCGAAAGGTCGACGATTTAAAAATAGACTTTTGTTTTTATTGGACCCTAACCTTAAATAATACACCTCTGTAACATAACAAGAGGTTTGTTAAAGAAAACCATTTAAAAACTTAATATGTAGGAAATATCTGCGGACCAACGGAGTAGGTAAAAACTGATAATATCGGTTTCCTGCAGGATATGAAATCTAGATATGTATCGTTGACAATTTAAAAAAGACTTGTTTTTTTTTACTGGATCTTAACCCCAAATAATACAGTCAATTTTTTTTTAACATTGTTTAGCCATATTGGATTTTTACTCAAATATTATCAGGTCATCCTCATATGACTCTTAATTTTTGGTCAAAATTTGAAGTCAATCGGGTAAGTAGCATTTAAGCTAAAACGTGAATATATGTAAAATCTAGAGGGTGAATTTTTTACGATTACAAATACAATTTTATTTGGCCTCAATTTTGTTCCACCATCTTGAATTAGTAACTAGTTTTACTGGTTGATCCCCATACCACAATTAGATATGGAATACAATTTGAAATCAAGCCATTTAGCAGTTTTTTCAGTCTGAATGTTTAAATATTTTACTAAGCCGACATTTTGTTCCGCCATCTTGGATTCGTACCAAAATGTTATCAATTAATTCCAACATTGCTAAATTTGAGATAAATTGGATGAATAGTTTTTAATAATTGGATTTTTACCAAAATGTTACCAGGTCATCACCCTATAACCCTTAATTTTTGACCAAAATTTCAAGTCAATCGGGTAAGTATTTTATTAGCTATGCCGCAAACAGACAGACAGACAGACCGACGGCATTGAGAAAACATGTTTTTCGTCATATCGGGAACCTGAAACGTGAAGATCTAAAAAAATCTCGGAGAGTGATTTTTTTCACGATTTTACGAGGGAAGTAAAAACTCAAAACAACAGAAAAACTTTCGGTAATTTTCTACTTGTTTACCTCGCCGATTTTGATGATTTTTTTGTAAATAGGTGGATTTTGGAGTCCTGATCACGAATCCGAAGTCAAATCTTTTGGTCACGTTGCGTTTTTCAGTTATTCATCCTCAAAGTTCATAGACATTCCAATTACCCCATTTTTCTTTCTTTTTTTCGATAAATATTGACTACTTCTGTATGCAACTATTACAAATAATTATAAAAGACAAAACAAAACAAACAAAACTCTCTTCTTGATTTTCTTGTCTTACTTTATCAAAAAAAAATTAGGATATTCACTCACACTGGGAACACTGAAACATTTTAAAAGAAAGAAATACAAATTACAGTAGCTGCTAGACACTGTAATACAAATTAATTATCCATATTTTGTTGGTGATCTCGTGAAGTAATGATCCCTGAAAATACCTCGTGCAATCGAAGGCGAAACGTCGGAGTGATTTCATTTTAATCCAAAGAACCATGATTTCTGAATTTATTCAATATTTGAGCTGGCAAAAAACGTCATAAGCACTACGGTCATTAAGTGTTTTACTGGTTTCGGATCTATAACACATCCTCAACCAATAAAGAACACTTACTGACATTCATACTTAATATACTATAACTCATAAGACATCACTGCGTTCGCCTTTTGTACATTGTTGTAGTTCTAGCTTTAAATTAACTTTTAGCTTCAACTATTAACCATCATGAGAATAAGAGTAGTTATCAAACCATTGTGACAAAAATTAATTTTTGAAGTGAATTTTCTATGAATGAAAAAACTGTAAAAACATTAAAATGAAAAAAATTATTTTTACCAAAAGCCTTAGCTATAGCAACATTCCCCAGCACAGCGATGACAGGAACCAAAAACACAGAGCTTCCCAGATCGCCCAACATATCCGGAAAAGTTCTGGTACTGTTATTGAGTACGGTACTGAACGGTGGTACTTTGAACTCCGGTAATCCGGATTTTACGGTTCCCGTTAATCTGAAATTTTCTTTCTTTTTTTCGATAAATATTGACTACTTCTGTATGCAACTATTACAAATAATTATAAAAGACAAAACAAAACAAACAAAACTCTCTTCTTGATTTTCTTGTCTTACTTTATCAAAAAAAAAATTAGGATATTCACTCACACTGGGAACACTGAAACATAAGCATACTTCATATTTTTTGGGCAAGTAACATCCAGCCACAACTTTAAAGAAAAAAATACAAATTACAGTAGCTGCTAGACACTGTAATACAAATTAATTATCCATATTTTGTTGGTGATCTCGTGAAGTAATGATCCCTGAAAATACCTCGTGCAATCGAAGGCGAAACGTCGGAGTGATTTCATTTTAATCCAAAGAACCATGATTTCTGAATTTATTCAATATTTGAGCTGGCAAAAAACGTCATCAGCACTATGGTCATTAAGTGTTTTACTGGTTTCGGATCTATAACACATCCTCAACCAATAAAGAACACTTACTGACATTCATACTTAATATACTATAACTCATAAGACATCACTGCGTTCGCCTTTTGTACATTGTTGTAGTTCTAGCTTTAAATTAACTTTTAGCTTCAACTATTAACCATCATGAGAATAAGAGTAGTTATCAAACCATTGTGACAAAAATTAATTTTTGAAGTGAATTTTCTATGAATGAAAAAACTGTAAAAACATTAAAATGAAAAACATTATTTTTACCAAAAGCCTTAGCTATAGCAACATTCCCCAGCACAGCGATGACAGGAACCAAAAACACAGAGCTTCCCAGATCGCCCAACATATCCGGAAAAGTTCTGGTACTGTTATTGAGTACGGTACTGAACGGTGGTACTTTGAACTCCGGTAATCCGGATTTTACGGTTCCCGTTAATCTGAAAGGTGACCCGGAGCCTTGGGTTTCGTACAGGTAAGCTGCCGTGCTGCATATTATGACCACTATAGCGTTTCGAGAAGTTGAAATCAGCCACAGGGTATAGTTGAGCGATTGCTGCGCCTTGGTGGGTTTGGTACCCTTCCTGTGGAGCTTGAAGTCTTTCAGTTTCTGAAAATAAAAAGGAAATTACATGTCAATCGTCTTATAGTAATGATCATTGAGTGGCAACAACCAACTAAGAGTAAAATCCCGCCAAGTAGAACCCAGTGCTGGTAAAATGGTCATTAAAGCTTTCGAGTGTGCTGAAAAATTGTTTTACTCCCATGGAAAGGTCAACAATGTGGATTACTGTAGCAGATAATAACCCCATTTGTGTTGAAAAAATGTATTATACAGACTGTTCCAAAAACATAGGTAATCGTTTAATGGGTTAGTATAAAATAAAACAAAACAAACAGGCCCATTAAAAAAAATATTGTTATTTGGATTTTATTGAGTTTTTTTACTGTATGTTAAGTAGTGAAACTTGGTATAATATAAGAACAAATTCAGAAATATATATTTTCATGATACATTTTTATCAGTATTATCGACGACCAGAGGCGTACAAACGAGTAAAATTATTTAATTTTTTACCATTATTCGGCTGTGATTCTTTTGGTATTGGCATTTTAACATTTGGAGATATGGCAAAAAGTACCACTAGTCGATAAATCCAACCATATTTAGGATATTTTAAATAATGTCAAACATTATTTAAATCGATTTTAAATTCAAGTGAACCATTTTTTCTTGGTAAGGTAAAAGTATTAAAGATTGCATTCGTTCGAATATTATTATATATACTATTATATATATTATTATAAACAATTACTAAAGCTTAATTGCTGCAGTTATTTATGTCAAGTAATCATTATTTTTTTCACATTTTTAATAAGAAGGGTTGCTTTTACTTTACATTTTCCTCTTTTAGTACAATAAAATAATTATTTTAAATTGAAATAAGTTCATAGTTGGATTTATCGAACTAAGAGTACCTTTTTGTGTAGTTTGTTCAACTTAAATAGTTTACGTTTCGCAACTTTATTGTTGCATCCTTCGGACACTAAAATGTCAAAAAAAAAACATATTTATGAGTTACAACATTAGTTAACCTACATATGATGTATGACGGAAATATCAAAATATTCTCAACACTTATTTGTAAAAATACAAAATACGTTACTTACTCTTAATAATAAAAGAGAAACGATACATCCCAGACCTAAACCCAAGTCAGTAAATCTAGTAAGGTGAATGTTTTGGATGACCTTGGCCATGGTATCAAAAAATCCGTTTGACGTGATTTTAAGGCCCAAGAGACTGGCAAATTGGGAACTGCCAATTATCACAGATGTCGCTGAAGTAAATCCTACTGTAACTGGTATAGAAATGAAATCTACGAGTACACCTAGAAATTACAAAAATTGCATTACTATTCATATTATATATATATATATATATATATATTTATATAAATATATATATATATGGCGTATATATATATATATATATATATATATATATATATATATATATATATATATATATATATATATATATATATATATCATCCAAAACAGAGATATAAACGTTTTAAAGAAAGAAGATTCGCCAACCACTTTATTATTGAAAATAAAGAAAAAGATAAATAGCAAAAGAATACAATGCTTATATTATTGATAAACCGTAATTAGGAAGATTCAAAAGAAAAACCAGCATTTCTATTTATGAGTTGATTTTACTCCCCCTAGCGGTCATTTTTCGAACTTGAAAATAATTTCCAGCGATTTACCATTTGTAATTAGTTATGAAATGCATTTTTATGAAAAATTAGAAACCTTTTAAAGTGTTTCTTTAAAAAGAATAACTATGCGCAAAGATGTAAATATATCTTGGGTGTTCTAACATTTCAGAATATAGAAGGAATTCTGCGCACAGTGTTCGAATATAAACACTTCAAAGGAAAATACCTGGAAGTTGGTCAATTTCTTTTCCAACAAACTGAACGAAAATCAGTGTCTTTCTTATATCTTTATTTATCGTTTAGTTTAAAAACAGCTGAATGTTTTCTTTCTAAATATTACCAAAGTGTTTCCAGAAATAAAAATAATTATAAGAAGTTGTTAACCTCTCTTTAATATTTGTGCAATTTGCTTGTTAGGCTTCCTCTCCGTAAAAAAACCCGAAACTCCGACACTACTTAGAGCGTAAAATTGCAATTTTGTCACATTTAGAGTACTCACCTAAATGTAAAATAGACATAATTAGCTGAACAACGCCAGACAGGAAACATAACAGTATGGCATAATCCGTATTTCTTCCCACAACCTGTTGATACGTCATAAGGGCCATAAGGGCGGTAGGTCCTATCGTTATGTCCTTAATACTTCCAAAAATTGTGTACACGAAACATCCGACGAAGGCTGAATACAGACCATACTAAAATGAATAAATAAATGTATAATAAAATAAATAAATGTTGTTAAGAGTATATCTACATTTTTCTTTTCAAAAAATCGACCCCTTTTCCCCACCTATGTTTGCACACCAATGTGCGATGTCAAAATTCAGTGTGTGTCAATACAATTAAATTTTAAATCTATATATAGGAACGAAATTGTAAATTAATCTGATAACTAATTCCGGAGATACAGGGGTGTATTTATGAAAAATGGATCACACTATATTTACAATATTCTGCGTTATTTGAAAAAGTTAAAGTATGTAATTTTGCTACCTAAAAAACGACAAATAGCAATTACAAGTCCTATTATTCCATAAATTAATTCTCCGTACTTAATAACAGTAATTAATACAGCAAAACAATAACATTTTGACTTACCCGAGAAAAAAGACGTTAGGAGTTAAATAGTCCAAATTTTTGCATATTTCGCACCATAATGCCCAAAAGCTCGCACAAAAATTATCAAAGATAACTCAAAAACTCGCCCAAAACAGGGCTCTCACTCAAGCCAACGTCGCTTTATTCTGTTTACTGATTTATTACTCTACCACTGAGAAAAATGCGGCGGTGTTGTCGTTTTTTAAGTAATGACATTGTATAGAATTAAAAAACGGTCAGTCTTCCTGTTATTATGTATATGAACGAAACTAAACACTCTGCTTTAAGTGGAGCCGGGAAGCGCACTATGCAAAGTGCACACTTTTGGTTTTGTCGAGAGTGATTTAGCTGTAAGTAAGCTGTGGCAGTAGGGATCAAATATCTAAAAATGAAAATATAAAATATCATTCTTACTTGTGGTTCGAGACCTCCTAAAGTAGCATAAGCTAGAGCCTGTGGCATGACAGTGAGACCTACTGTGAATCCTGCTATGCAGTCACTCAACAGCTTCCGACTGGTATATTTTGGAGCCCATTGCAAAATTGGTATCCTCTGCAGGAAGAATGACTTTAGGGGTTTCAAGTCGGGCATTTTGCGAGATCTGAAAGAAAACCGTTTAAGAAATGTGGGTCGAGCATAAATCATAAATACATTTGCTAAATATTTTAAAAATACTAAATGGTGGTAAGAAGTTCATTATTGAATTCTATTCTTATTAAAAAACATACCATTTTGCAGTATTAAGCCTTAATGCATGCACAACATTTTAAAATTACATTTTACTCTAATACATGAAAAAAAACTGATAGGGATAATTTTATTTTCTTCTATATTTCTTAGAGAATGTGTCAAGCTACTATCAACATATGCAAGCTTGGATATATCTAGATTTCAAGGAAGGTATGTATTATTCGTTTGACCGTCCCTCCTAATAGTTGTAATAACACGCGAACCTTGGGAAAAGTTAAATACACTACACTATTAGCCGCGCGCGGCGGTTCGAATGGTCTCGTTGCGTTCCTTAGGCATAATAAAATACGCTGTACTAAGCTAGGCTGGGCAGTCCGAATTGCCCTGATTACCTTAAAGCTTGACGGAAGTACTCGAAGATCTCAGAGCTAACGAACGGCAGCCGAACGTGATAGCAAATGGATTTGGGTCATCAGCCGGTCTCTTCTCATAATCCGATCAATCGGCGGCGGCATCACGTCGGCATGCGGAAGTTCAGTTGTTCAGAGGTCGCGCGGTCGATATTCTAACTCGACATTGTTTCGGACGTTTTTAATCAATGAAAATTGATTTATATACTGTTTTTTGTAATATATATTTTTATTTTTATGATCCATGTGTGAGTTGAAAAACACAGGAAATAAAATATTGGTGCAAAAAAATAAACAACTAAAAAGTACTTACGAACTTAATTTTACAAAAATAACCAATTTCAAGGTGGTCTATGTTTGAGTTCTGAATGTAGATGAAATAAAATGTCGGTAGTGAAAAAAATCAAACAACTAAAGAGTGCTAACGAACTTAATTTTGAGAAAATAACCGAATTCAAGGTAATTGGTCGCAATTTGCCAGAACTTAGAACGATTTAGCTAACTGGATATGTGGTTGTGAAGTCTCTAACTCATTTGACACTTATGTTTGTTGTTTTCTAAGGACTCGTCGGGCTCATTATGGTGCAAAACCGGTGTTAAAGGCTTAAGCGATTTTCAGATATTTTCTCTAAACTCATGAGTAGTTCCAATGTGACGATACGTTTTGTCAAAATTTGATAATGCAGCCACCAGTTAAAAAAATCTCAAAATATCGAATAACTTTTAAACCTTTGAACTCTGAATAGACACCCTGTATTATCGTATCATCGGCAACCCAAAGTGGAGCAATGGGGTCATTGCTACATTGTTAATATATTAATTAGTAACACAAAATTAAATTAAAACGATATTCTCACATTTTATTTATTTACTTTTTCTTTGATAATAAATGTTTCGAGTTTTTTGTTGTCATTTTTATTCTTACAATGTTAATCTGTATTTGTCTGGAGCTTAATTTCCCCCACCACTTTGAGGAGATTCTGGATCCGTTCCTACCATGTATTTGTAAATTGTATTTTATAAAGCCCTATGGAAATATATTATTCTAGAATTGTATTGAGTTGAAAAAATAAAGTATGTATATTATGGTTTCCAAGCAACATTCATAAGATTATAAACTTTATTTGTTCAACTAACAGTTTTACTTTTAATAAAACATTTACTTTCAGATTCAATTTAAATTCTAAGAACATTATAAGTTAAACCTTTAAAAAAAGTTGGATAAATAAGGTGTGTTTTTGGGTCTACAAAAAATATTATTAAAACAAGAGTTATATCTCTTGAATTCAAAAGAATGTGGCTGTATCATGTAAGTATATACAAGGTTATTCACGCAACCCGTTCATTAAAAGTTTTTGATGATGCCATTTAAATAAAAATTTAAAATTTTGGGATTAAGGTAAGGTTAAGAAGTACTTCTTTTTTGAAATATTTTCAACTTCCTGTCACTTCCGGTTTAACCGGAAGTTGGTATCAACTTGTACACACACCCTGTATTTTATGATATTTTTGGATTCTACTGAGAATTTTAATGCTATTTTATGTAGCATGTCCTATATCTAGGTTCAAGCGTTCTTAAGATATTTGACCTTGAACCGAAAATGAGCCTTAGGGGTACCAAATTTTAAAATCTCATATTTTTGTAAGTTTTGGAGATATAATCTTCATATTTTGCAGACGATTGGTAAATCATCTTAGGTTTCTATTTTTTTTATTGAATTTGGACACCCTATAACTTTATGCACTATCAAATGTAGAATTTCATTTTCTATCGAACTGTATTAAGGTTCCCTATACCTATTCGTAGCCATTTTCGAAATAATCAGGTTTTTATTAAACTATCATATGTATTTGCTAAATGCTTACACCTTACCGTAGTAAGCCATGGAAAAACAATTGTTGTGCTTTTCTATTCAACATGACAGCTGATTTGAAAATTTTAAATTAAAATAAAATAACACTCAAAAGCTGATATTCTCAATTTATTTTATATTCGCGGAGAATGTTACAAAATATTGGAGAGAACGTGCCATGTTTTTAATGAAAAACATCCTCATTTATCGCCAATGAACAAGAGAAAATTCAAGAGGATTGAACCGAAATTTTTTCGTTTCGGAAAAGTTAAAGTTATAAAAATGTAATAAATTGTTTACATTATTTTTAACCATATCTACTAAGTTCGAGACTGTTCTAAACTTGTTTTAGTGAACTTAAAAATTATAACAATCTAACAATCAACAATAAATAAATAAAATAATAAAATTGAATTATAACAAATGTTCTATATGCTGTTTGTTCATTTGAAGACACATTTCAATTCTTCTTTGTACAGTTGCTGTGGCCCGTCGAATTTGTCCGTTTTCTAATTCGGCAAAAGCTGTTCGTATCCTGTCCAGTAAATCTTGTTGGTTATTTACTGGGGAAGCATAGACTTTACCTTTCATAAATCCCCATAAATAAAAGTCTAGGGTTGTTAAATCAGGCGATCGCGGGGGCCATCTCCAAGGGCCATTGGGACAAATCCAGCAATCTTCAAAAATTCGAGATAATTGGAGATAAACTGCAGCGGAATTATGTGCTGGTGCCCCATCTAATTGATACCAATAATTTTGCAGCTCACCAATAGGAATTTCTTCTATAAATTCAGAAACCGTCCCTCGTAGAATTTCCAAATACTTATCACTGTTTAAATTGTCTTCATAAATACAGTACCGCACCTGATCATTTAATACTATACCGAAAACATTGAAGCTAAACCTCTCTTGAGAACGCGTTTCGCGTAAAGCGTGCGGATTTTCTGCTGCCCAGAATGTTCGTTTCTTCTATTTGTTATTCCTTCTCTAGAAAATTTCGCTTCATCGGTCCAAAATATTTTTGAAAGGAATTGAGGGTCCTCTTGAATTTTCAAAAACATGAATTCGCAAAATTCTACTCGTCGGACGTCATCACCAGGTCTCAAGGCTTGCACGTTTTGGAAGGAATAAGGGTACATATGATGTTCGCTCAAGATTCTTTGAACAGATGAAGAAGAAATTCCCAAATCGTTTTCTGCAGACGGTATTGAACTTTGCGGGTTTGCGTGGAAATAAGCTAATGTGTTTATTACGTTATCCTCGGCATTTGTCACTGGTTTCGGAACATTTTTTGTAACTTTAACCTTGCCAAAACGCAAAAAGTTCGTTTCAATCCTCTTGAATTTTGACTTGTTCATTGGCGGCAAATCAGGGTGGCGTTCATTAAACACACGACACGTTCTCTCCAAAATTTTATAACATTCTCCATGAATATAAAATAGATTGAGAATATCAGCGTTTGAGTATTCTTCCATTTCGATTTAGAAGATTTAGTTTATCACTGACAGCTTTCGATAAATAATGCATACTAATCATCTGTCATATTGGATATTGGATCTCAATTGTTTTTCCATGGCTTACCATTGGAACATGTAAACATTTAAGCAAATACATATGATATTTTTATAAAACCCAATTATTTTGAAAATGGTTACGAATAGGTATAGGGAACCTTAATACAGTTCGATAGAAAATGAAATTCTACATTTAATAGTGCATAAAGTTATAGGGTGTCCCATTTAAAAAAACGGACTTTAGCGGCTTTGAAAATGTGAATGTTTGCCGCTGAATTTAGGACACCCTGTATAAAAATAGACAAATTCAATAAAAAAAATAGAAACCTAAGATTATTTACCGATCGTCTGCAAAATATGAAGATTATATCTTCAAAACTTACAAAAATATGAGATTTTAAAATTTGGTACCCCGAAGGCTCATTTTCGGTTCAAGGTCAAATATCTTAAGAACGCTTGAACCTAGGTATAGGACATGCTACATAAAATAGCATTAAAATTCTCCGTGGAATCCAAAAATATCATAAAATACAGGGTGTTCCATTTAAAATAAGCAAGTTGATACCAACTTCTGGTTAAACCGGAAGTGACAGGAAGTTGAAAATATTTCAAAAAAGAAGTACCCTTGACCTTACCTTAATCCCAAAATTTGAAATTTTTATCTAGATGGCATCATCAAAAACTTTTAATGAACGGGTTGCGTGAATAACCCTGTATATGTAATACAATACTAAAGGTCATATTTGTTGAATTCACCACATTTTGAAGATTCCCACAACTTTTCCTGTGTATCCCGTGACTTTTTTATCCGCTAAATCAAGCAAAAGAAACTTTTTGATGTAGTCAAATGTATCTAGAATTAGAAGAAGTATTGGAAGATCGAGCAACGATAATACGACGATGTAAAAAAAATAAACAGCGGGCTTAATTATATCCAAAGAAGAAAAGGACGAAGGTTATTCGGAATTATAATCACACCGACAAAAAACAGACACTTTTAAAAAAGTTGACTTTACTTGTCAATTGTTTTATTTTTTTAAATTTTTTACTGAACAACCAAATAAATTGATAATATATATTGATAACCAAACTTACCCGAAGACATTACTTCCCCCAAATATCATTTTACAGGAAAATGTTTAAACGTGTTGGTCCGAAAAGAAAACTAATTAATTCAACTCATTGTAACAGTTTATCTAGTTTTTTGTTTAAACATTATAAAACGAGTTATAAGTGGCATCAATAATACCACCTCTAAATATCTAACTTTGTTGTCGTAATGACTATTTTTTAATTATTTTAGGGCCACTGTAAAACGTGTCTGTTAATGGAATATACAACATCCAATTTTTCATATTCATTCGAACAAAAAAACATTATAAATGTAACTCGAGGAAATAAATATCCTCTTAATAATGTCGTTTAAGTGTTATTAGCATTATTAAAACCATTCACTAATTTCGTTTGGTACATATAATTATATGATTAGAGATCACTGACCCTGCAGACAAAATATAAATACCTGAAATATAGGGTATACTCATTTATAAATGCAACATACATTCGCCCTTCCGGAAATTACCTGACCGTTTTTATCTACTATAAAAAAAACTTGTAGTAATATTGTAATATTGCAGGTTGATTTCTTGGCTTTTGTGCAAAATTTGATTTAAATTGGATAGTTTTTTAGTAATCATTTTTTTAACATTCCACTAGGCCGCCATTTTATTCCGTCATATTGGATTTTTATCAAAATAATACCAGGTCATCCCCATATAACCCTTAATTTTTTCTAAAAATTTAAAGTTAATCGGACAGACAGACAGACAAATGGACAGAAGGAACAAATGGACGCTATCTTACATTCATATCAAAATGCTACCAGTTTATTCTTAAGTAATTTTTGCAAAATTTGAGGCAAATTTGACAATTATGGCACACAATTTGAAATGTTTTTTTCGCTTTCTATGGCATCAAATTAGTACATAAACAAAGTTTTAACAAAATTGATTTCCCAAAAAAAGTTCGAAAATTCTGCATGTAAATTTTTAGGTAAAATCTTGACGGAGAAATGTTTTTTGGAACATGGTATGATATGTGGCTTTATAGGTATTTTGAGCTGACAAATTCATTAAACACATTAATACTAACGAGGGACTCATATTTCTCAAGATATGACTAAATTTTCACAATAAATACACAAAAATTTTTCAGAAAGCCAAAGAAGTTCAACCATACATCCCAGGACAAAATATGCTTTTTATGGCATCAAATTAGTACACAGACAAAGTTTAAGCAAAATCGATTTCTCAAAAAAAGTTCGAAAATTTTGCATGTAAATGTATGGATTTTTGTAGGTAATTTATTAGGACGCTATTTTGTTTTGCTATCTTACATTCATATCAAAATGCTACCAGTTTATTCTTAAGTAACTTTTGATTTTTTTTGCAAAATTTGAGGCAAATTTGACAACTAGTTTTTTTAGTAATAATTTTTCACTAGGCCGCCATTTTGTTTCGCCATATTGGATTTTTACCAAAATGTTACCAGGCCATCCCCATATGACCCTTAATTTTTGACCAAAATTTGAAGTCAATCGGGTAAGTAGTCTTTAAGCTATGCCGCGAACTGACAAACAGACAGAAGGACCAATGTAGTTGATAAAACAATATTTTCGGCATTTAGCGACGTTAAAACGTAAAGATGTGCGAAAGGGACAGGGTGACTTGTTTCAGGCTTAAAATATTTTATTTGGCCGCCGTTTTGGTCGGCCATCTTGAATTAGTACCACGATTTTACTAGTCGATCCCTGTACCACAATTAGGTATGGCACACAATTTGAAATCAAACCGTTAAGCAGTTTTTTCAGGCTGAATTTTTAAATATTTTATTAAGCCGCCATTTCGCTTTTTATGGCATCAATTTAGTACATAAACAAAGTTTTAGCAAAATCGATTTCCCAAAAAAAGTTCGAAAATTTTGCCTGTCAATGTATGGATTGTTTTAGGCAAAATTTTGACGGAAAAATTTTTGTCGGAACATGGTATGATAACATGTGGTTTTATAGGTATTTTGGTCTGCCAAATTCATTAAACACACAATAAAAAATACTGGAAGGAAGGAAATTGACGAAGGATTCTTATTTCTCAAGATATGACTAAATTTTGACAATAAATACATAAAAATTTGAAAATTCGCGAATTTTCAGAGAGCCAAACAACTTGAAAATTGATTTCCAAAAAAGTTCGAAAATGTTACCTGTAAATGTATGGATTGTTTTAGGTAAAATTTTGACGGAAAAATTTTTGTTGGAACATGGTATGATAATATGTAGTTTTATAGGTATTTTGGGCTGACAAATTCATTAAACACATTAATATTGACGAAGGATCCTTATTTCTCAAGATATGACTAAATTTTGACAATAAAAACATAAAAAATTGAAAATTCGCGATTTTCAGAGAGCCAAAGAACTTCAACCACACATGCTAGGACAAAAAAAATGTATTTATCGCTTTCTATGGCATCAAATTAGTACATAAACAAAGTTTTAGCAAAATTGATTTTCCAAAAAAAGTTCGAAAATTTTGCATGTAAATGTATGGATTTTTTAGGTAACATCTTGACGGAGAAATGTTTTTTGGAACATGGTATGATATGTGGTTCTATAGGTAAACTGAGAAGTTCATTAAACACTTTAATATTAACGAGGGACTCATATTTCTCAAGATAATACTAAATTTTCACAATAAATACAAAAAAATTTTTCAGAAAGCAAATGAAGTTTAACCATACATCCCAGGACAAAATATTTTTTATGGCATCAAATTAGTACACAGACAAAGTTTAAGCAAAATCGATTTCTCAAAAAAAGTTCGAAAATTTTGCATGTAAATGTATGGATTTTTGTAAATTTATTAGGACAATTTTGTTTTGCTATCTTACATTCATATCAAAATGCTACCAGTTTATTCTTAAGTAACTTTTGATTTTTTTTGCAAAATTTGAGGCAAATTTGACAACTAGCTTTTTTAGTAATAATTTTTTACTAGGCCGCCATTTTGTTTCGCCATATTGGATTTTTACCAAAATGTTACCAGGCCATCCCCATATGACCCTTAATTTTTGACCAAAATTTGAAGTCAATCGGAAAAATAGTCTTTAAGCTATGCCGCGAATGACAAACAGACAGAAGGACCAATGTAGTTGATAAAACAATATTTTCGGCATTTAGCGACGTTAAAACGTAAAGATGTGCGAAAGGGACAGGGTGACTTGTTTCAGGCTTAAAATATTTTATTTGGCCGCCGTTTTGGTCGGCCATCTTGAATTAGTACCACGATTTTACTAGTCGATCCCTGTACCACAATTAGGTATGGCACACAATTTGAAATCAAACCGTTAAGCAGTTTTTTCAGGCTGAATTTTTAAATATTTTATTAAGCCGCCATTTCGCTTTTTATGGCATCAATTTAGTACATAAACAAAGTTTTAGCAAAATCGATTTCCCAAAAAAAGTTCGAAAATTTTGCCTGTAAATGTATGGATTGTTTTAGGCAAAATTTTGACGGAAAAATTTTTGTCGGAACATGGTATGATAACATGTGGTTTTATAGGTATTTTGGTCTGCCAAATTCATTAAACACATTAATATTGACGAAGGATTCTTATTTCTCAAGATATGACTAAATTTTGACAATAAATACATAAAAATTTGAAAATTCGCGAATTTTCAGAGAGCCAAACAACTTGAAAATTGATTTCCAAAAAAGTTCGAAAATGTTGCCTGTAAATGTATGGATTGTTTTAGGTAAAATTTTGACGGAAAAATTTTTGTTGGAACATGGTATGATAATATGTAGTTTTATAGGTATTTTGGGCTGACAAATTCATTAAACACATTAATATTGACGAAGGATCCTTATTTCTTAAGATATGACTAAATTTTGACAATAAAAACATAAAAAATTGAAAATTCGCGATTTTCAGAGAGCCAAAGAACTTCAACCATACATCCTAGGACAAAAAAAATGTATTTATCGCTTTCTATGGCATCAAATTAGTACATAAACAAAGTTTTAGCAAAATCGATTTTCCAAAAAAAGTTCGAAAATTTTGCATGTAAATGTATGGATTTTTTAGGTAACATCTTGACGGAGAAATGTTTTTTGGAACATGGTATTATGTGGTTTTATAGGTATTTTGATTTCATTAAACACTTTAATATTAACGAGGGACTCATATTTCCAAGATAATAAAATTTTCACAATAAATACAAAAAAATTTTTCAGAAAGCAAATGAAGTTTAACCATACAGCCCAGGACAAAATATGCTTTTTATGGCATCAAATTAACACAGACAAAGTTTAAGCAAAATCATTTCTCAAAAAAAGTTCGAAAATTTTGCATGTAAATGTTATTTTTGTAAATTTATTAGTATTTTGTTTTTATCTTACATTCATATCAAAATGCTACCAGTTTATTTTTAAGTAACTTTTGATTTTTTTTGCAAAATTTGAGGCAAATTTGACAACTAGCTTTTTTAGTAATAATTTTTCACTAGGCCGCCATTTTGTTTCGCCATATTGGATTTTTACCAAAATGTTACCAGGCCATCCCCATATGACCCTTAATTTTTGACCAAAATTTGAAGTCATCGGGTTAGTCTTTAAGCTATGCCGCGAACTGACAAACAGACAGAAGGACCAATGTAGTTGATAAAACAATATTTTCGGCATTTAGCGACGTTAAAACGTAAAGATGTGCGAAAGGGACAGGGTGACTTGTTTCAGGCTTAAAATATTTTATTTGGCCGCCGTTTTGGTCGGCCATCTTGAATTAGTACCACGATTTTACTGTACCACAATTAGGTATGGCACACAATTTGAAATCAAACCGTTAAGCAGTTTTTTCAGGCTGAATTTTTAAATATTTTATTAAGCCGCCATTTCGCTTTTTATGGCATCAATTTAGTACATAAACAAAGTTTTAGCAAAATCGATTTCCCAAAAAAAGTTCGAAAATTTTGCCTGTCAATGTATGGATTGTTTTAGGCAAAATTTTGACGGAAAAATTTTTGTCGGAACATGGTATGATAACATGTGGTTTTATAGGTATTTTGGTCTGCCAAATTCATTAAACACATTAATATTGACGAAGGATTCTTATTTCTCAAGATATGACTAAATTTTGACAATAAATACATAAAAATTTGAAAATTCGCGAATTTTCAGAGAGCCAAACAACTTGAAAATTGATTTCCAAAAAAGTTCGAAAATGTTGCCTGTAAATGTATGGATTGTTTTAGGTAAAATTTTGACGGAAAAATTTTTGTTGGAACATGGTATGATAATATGTAGTTTTATAGGTATTTTGGGCTGACAAATTCATTAAACACATTAATATTGACGAAGGATCCTTATTTCTCAAGATATGACTAAATTTTGACAATAAAAACATAAAAAATTGAAAATTCGCGATTTTCAGAGAGCCAAAGAACTTCAACCATACATCCTAGGACAAAAAAAATGTATTTATCGCTTTCTATGGCATCAAATTAGTACATAAACAAAGTTTTAGCAAAATTGATTTCTCAAAAAAAGTTCGAAAATTTTGCATGTAAATGTATGGATTTTTTAGGTAACATCTTGACGGAGAAATGTTTTTTGGAACATGGTATGATATGTGGTTTTATAGGTATTTTGAACTGAGAAGTTCATTAAACACTTTAATATTAACGAGGGACTCATATTTCTCAAGATAATACTAAATTTTCACAATAAATACAAAAAAATTTTTCAGAAAGCAAATATAACCATACAGCCCAGGACAAAATATGCTTTTTATGGCATCAAATTAGTACACAGACAAAGTTTAAGCAAAATCGATTTCTCAAAAAAAGTTTTTTGCATGTAAATGTATGGATTTTTGTAGGTAATTTATTAGGACGCTATTTTGTTTTGCTATCTTACATTCATATCAAAATGCTACCAGTTTATTCTTAAGTAACTTTTGATTTTTTTTGCAAAATTTGAGGCAAATTTGACAACTAGCTTTTTTAGTAATAATTTTTCACTAGGCCGCCATTTTGTTTCGCCATATTGGATTTTTACCAAAATGTTACCAGGCCATCCCCATATGACCCTTAATTTTTGACCAAAATTTGAAGTCAATCGGGTAAGTAGTCTTTAAGCTATGTAAACTGACAAACAGACAGAAGGACCAATGTAGTTGATAATTATTTAGCGACGTTAAAACGTAAAGATGTGCGAAAGGGACAGGGTGACTTGTTTCAGGCTTAAAATATTTTATTTGGCCGCCGTTTTGGTCGGCCATCTTGAATTAGTACCACGATTTTACTGTACCACAATTAGGTATGGCACACAATTTGAAATCAAACCGTTAAGCAGTTTTTTCAGGCTGAATTTTTAAATATTTTATTAAGCCGACATTTCGCTTTTTATGGCATCAATTTAGTACATAAACAAAGTTTTAGCAAAATCGATTTTCAAAAAAAAAGTTCGAAAATTTTGCAGTAAATGTATGGGTTAGTTTAGGTAAAAATCTGATGGAGAAATTTTTGTCGGAACATGGTATGATAATATGTGGTTTTATAGGTATTTTGGTCTGCCAAATTCATTAAACACATTAATATTGACGAAGGATTCTTATTTCTCAAGATATGACTAAATTTTGACAATAAATACATAAAAATTTGAAAATTCGCGAAATTTCAGAGAGCCAAACAACTTGAAAATTGATTTCCAAAAAAGTTCGAAAATGTTGCCTGTAAATGTACGGATTGTTTTAGGTAAAATTTTGACGGAAAAATTTTTGTTGGAACATGGTATGATAATATGTAGTTTTATAGGTATTTTGGGCTGACAAATTCATTAAACACATTAATATTGACGAAGGATCCTTATTTCTCAAGATATGACTAAATTTTGACAATAAAAACATAAAAAATTGAAAATTCGCGATTTTCAGAGAGCCAAAGAACTTCAACCATACATCCTAGGACAAAAAAAAAATGTATTTATCGCTTTCTATGGCATCAAATTAGTACATAAACAAAGTTTTAGCAAAATTGATTTCTCAAAAAAAGTTCGAAAATTTTGCATGTAAATGTATGGATTTTTTAGGTAACATCTTGACGGAGAAATGTTTTTTGGAACATGGTATGATATGTGGTTTTATAGGTATTTTGAACTGAGAAGTTCATTAAACACTTTAATATTAACGAGGGACTCATATTTCTCAAGATAATACTAAATTTTCACAATAAATACAAAAAAATTTTTCAGAAAGCAAATGAAGTTTAACCATACAGCCCAGGACAAAATATGCTTTTTATGGCATCAAATTAGTACACAGACAAAGTTTAAGCAAAATCGATTTCTCAAAAAAAGTTCGAAAATTTTGCATGTAAATGTATGGATTTTTGTAGGTAATTTATTAGGACGCTATTTTGTTTTGCTATCTTACATTTATATCAAAATGCTACCAGTTTATTCTTAAGTAACTTTTGATTTTTTTTGCAAAATTTGAGGCAAATTTGACAACTAGTTTTTTTAGTAATAATTTTTTTAACATTCCACTAGGCCGCCATTTTGTTTCGCCAAATTGGATTTTTACCAAAAACTTTCCAGGCCATCCCCATATGACCCTTAATTTTTGACCAAAATTTGAAGTCAATCGGGTAAGTAGTCTTTAAGCTATGCCGCGAACTGACAAACAGACAGAAGGACCAATGTAGTTGATAAAACAATATTTTCGGCATTTAGCGACGTTAAAACGTAAAGATGTGTGAAAGGGACAGGGTGACTTGTTTCAGGCTTAAAATATTTTATTTGGCCGCCATTTTGGTCGGCCATCTTGAATTAGTACCACAATTTTACTAGTCGATCCCTGTACCACAATTAGGTATGGCACACAATTTGAAATCAAACCATTAAGCAGTTTTTTCAGGCTGAATTTTTAAATATTTTATTAAGCCGCCATCTTGGAATCGTACCAAAATGTCATCAGTTGATTCCAACACAATAATAATGATGTTTGTGCAAATTTGAGATAAATTGGATAAGTAGTTTTTTAATAATATTTTTTTTTAAATTTTACTAGGCGGCCATTTTATTTCGCCATATGGGATTTTTACCAAAATGTTACCAGAACATCCCCATATGACCCTTAATTTTTCACCAAAATTTCAAGTCAATCGGGTAAGTAGTTTTTTAGCTACGCCGTGAACAGACAGACAGACAAACCGACGAAATTGATAAAACATGTTTGTCGTAATCTAGGGACCCAGAAACGTGAAGATCTGAAAAAAAACTCGGAGGGTGATTTGTTCACGATTACAATACTTCCCTTTTACGAGAGAAGTAAAAATAAGTGAAATGAACGTTTTATGTTAAAAAATTGAGAAAAACTGCGTCGTAAAGCCAATGTGTGATTCTGTTTCTCTATTCAATATATTTCTCTTCTGGTGAAGTTCTTCTGGATTTTTTCATTTATTTTTAAAGATAAAGTTATGAAGCTCGGTATATAAAATAAAATCTACTGAGAATTTGACGTTTTTTTTAATATTTTATAGTATTATATAAAACTTGGTTATTAGCCATATAATTTTTGAACCTTGATAACTAGAAAAATAAGAAAATTATAGCAGATTAAAATAATGACAAGTTAAAATGACTATGCTGTCCGCACAGGTCGTTTACTCATACTTCACCCCCCCGCCATATTGGATTCTACATTTTTTTTTGGAACACCTTGTATATTATATGTACAACAACTGGGTTGCGTCTTGCTGAATATAAATATACTAGGTTTAACTTTTAAGCTTTATCTCCAAATACATCCGAGAAATTTAAAAAGGAACATTCAGTAGGAAACTCGATAGTTTCAATATTAAATTAAAAAATGTCATTTCTTCCATTTATTTCCGGATATTGTTATATTTCTTCGGAAAATATAATTAAATTAAATTGCAAGGCTATTTCACGGAACTACGCTTAACACGGCTAATTAGTTAGAATTAAATTAAAATAGTCATTTAATTAATACCATAAAGTAATAGAATTTAACCAGTTTAGCGTACTATTGCCAATTTTAGTTTGTAAACAAACGACCAAGATTTAAAAATTATTTGTTATACGTTTAGTGTCTGTTACGAAACACATTATAAATGAATGCTCAAAAAACTCAACTCTTTCCGACGAATATAACACTTTAATACCACCAAATAGCAGCAAATAAACATATGTCAAATGATCACTAAAACAGTTCAAGGGTGTAATATAATTTAAATTTCTTTTCGATATTTGCACAAAATATAAAAATTGGCTTACCTTTCTAGATTCAGAACGTAGACAAATCTTGATTTCTGTTAATATGAAATCGTTGACCCCGTGAAAGTCATCTCACATACATATCTGCAGATTATCTAGACTGAAATTTCTTCTTCTTGATGTGGATTCTTTGAGCCTATTAAACGCTGCAGGAGGGAAGATACATAATTAGCTGTTGGTATTTCCATTTATATACACATTAAGAAATATGTATGTATCTAGATGATGTCGTTGCCGGTCGCGAAAACGAACAAAGTACGTTTACTGGTTATTTTAGCAATGTAGTTGGTATATTTGTACAGGGTGTCCGGATTTGGTTGCCAAAGAAGGGTATCTCGCTTATTTTTAAAGATAGAACCTTGCGGTTTTCACGGACCTGAGCTAATTTTTTGTGAAACTCATGAAGCCGTAAACAAAATTTTCATAGCCTTCTTCGTTTATGAATACAGGGCGAAATAGAAAATTTTGCATTTTGGGACCCCCTCGTATCTCGGTTATCCTTTAACTTAACGCAAAGGGAAAAATTGCTGCCTATGCAGTTTTTAGTAGATCATATTGGCGTAGTCATATTTTTCATTTGAGTTGTTATTTTTTAGATATGATCCAAAGTTGTGTTTTTTTAAATGGGACACCCTGTATATTGTCCAGAAATTGATTTGTTCTTTTAAAAGCTTGTCAAAAAATATATAATTGTATGGGTCTATTTTAATAAACAACAAAAATCCTAATTTTTATAACTATCATCCCAAATTTTGCAGTAGGCCATGCAAAACAATGCTGCCTTTTATTTAAAGTCGTTAACAATATCTACATCCTAACAATAAATCAAAATCAATACGTAATTAAATCTATTTATCAAAATATGTATTGATAATTTTGCACCAAAAAAGTACCACCTACCTAGATTTATGTAAAACAAGAACAAAACGGTAATAAATTATTATGTAACAAGCCTTTCAGCAAAAATCAACTGTCGTATAAGAACTACAGTAACCAAGGAAATCAAAAGAACTGTTTAAACTGATTTTCATTTTGTTCTATGCATGCTTCGCACAATTTTCGTATTCGTTTTAGGGAATTAAGCAAAATAACGGGATGATTTTGTAAATAGCGAAAATTTTCTCTTATTGCATTTCCTAAATCTTGGACATTATCATAATGGTCTTTGTAAATTCTATTTTCCAGATATCCCCATAGAAAGAAATCTAAAATCGACAAATCTGGGAACCTAGGGGGCCATCTTATAGGTCCATTTGTTCCGATCCATTGATTGGTAAAATTATTGTCCAGAAATAATCTCGTCATTCCAGAATTGTGTGCAGAAGCACCGTCCTGTTGAAAATAAATTTCGTTAATTTGCGCTAGAGGAACATCGTCAAGTAACTCAGGTATAGCTGCCTCTAAAATTTCTATATAGCGATTGGCTGTTAGATTTCCCTCAAATATATAAAATTTTATATGTGTTCCTAATATGAAGCAGGACACATTTAGACCAAACCTGCCCTGCTGTCTTCTGGAAAATATTTGGTGTTGATTTTCCTGGGAACAGAATCTACTATTGTGCCTATTGAGTATACCAGAATTACTGAAATGTGCTTCGTCTGACCATATAACCTTCCTTTCAAAATCTCTAACCATATCGCATCTTTTCGAAAACAATTGCAGAAGACTACCCGACGCTCTGCATCCCCTGGCTGTAAGTGCTGCACCAGCCTAAATTTGTATGGGTGGTATTTGTGCTTTTTTAGAATTTCTTGAACTCTAGTTTTTGGAATCCCTATGCTTTTTTCACTGGCCCTACAAGAGTTTGTAGAGTAAGCTTCTGCATTAGCCAAAACCGTAATTTCCCCAGCCTCCCGATTTTCTTTATTATATGTTTTGATTGAGGTTTGATAATTGATCCGTGATTAAGTAAATTCTTTTTTATTCGATAAAAAGTGGATATATTAGGTTGCCCCCTTTCTGAATATCTAAATAAAAATTAAGCAATAGTATTTCAACATATCTAAAAATTAACTATTTACCTGTTAAAATACATCTCAGAAGCCGCTTCAACATTTTCATTACTTAATATAAAACAAGCTAACATATTGTACTTTTCATAATGTTCGAAAGTTTGGTTTTCTTCCATAATAATACAAATATATTTTTATACAATAAATAAATACAAAAAACTAGCGCTATATTTTATATACGCGTACAAAATTGGGAAATGTCATTTGCTTCCAAGAAAACAAAAGAAAAAGGCATCGTTTTGCATGGCCTACTGCAAAATTTGGGATGATAATTATAAAAATTAGGATTTTTGTTGTTGTTTATTAAAATAGACCCATACTATTATATATTTTTGAGAAGCTTTTAAAAGGACAAATCAATTTCTGGACAAATATACAGGGCGTCCCATTAAAAAAAATACAACTTTGGGTCATATCTAAAAAATATCACTACGCCACTGGATCCAGCGTAAAAAACTGCATCAGCAGCAATTTTTCCCTTTGCGTTAAGTTAAAGGATAACCGAGATACGAGGGGGTCCCAAAATGCAAATTTTTCTGTTTCGCCCTGTATCTCATAAACGAAGAAGGCTATGAAAATTTTGTTTACGGATTCATGAGTTTCCCAAAAATTAGCTCAGGTTCGTGGAAACCGCAAGATTCTATCTTTAAAAATAAGCGAGATACCCTGCTTTTGCAACCAAATCCGGACACCCCGTACAATGCAGGAGTGAAGAACACATTCAGTAATTATCGGTAGGAATTTTAATTTCTATACCTAATACAACATATTTCGATGATATCGTTATAGGTTGCAAAGAGGTAAATAAAAAAAAATAAATAGTTATTAATTCAATTTAAATTAAATAGTTCCAACATAGCGCAGTCTAGCTTTTAAGAGCTCCTTGTTGAATCATATTAAAACAACAAACATATTTAATACCTTTTATATATATACGATATATACGCTATACATTTATCTGTAAAAATTCTCATTAAAAAAATTTAGTTATTTAAATGTTAAGAATACTAGACGTTTCTTGACCGTTGCAAAAAAGTTACAAGAAACGGTGAAACCCGTACCTAAAAATTTTTTATTTATTTATTTATGAACAATACACACGACAGGCAGAGCCCAAATAGTGTTACAAATGTCAATCATCGTTAAATCTAATTCTATTTAATACTAAACTATGACTAAGGTTAAAACAATTCTGAAAACAAAAGTTAAAATCGTCTAGTAGAAACAAATAAAATACTAGAACATCATCAATTTTTTAAAACAGTAATTACGTAAAACACATTCGAGGTCGAAGCAAATTTTGAACCATTTTCTTAAACTAAAATGAATTTGCCTAAAATAAAAATCTGTAGGCAGTGAATTCAAAAACCTCATAAGATTATTTATTGGAGAATTTTTGCCGACGTCGGTACGCGCATAGTTAAGAGCAAAACGGTCACCATTTCTCATAATACGCGATGGAACTTTAAAGTTAATAGATGGCAGTAAATCGTTGCAGTCAATTCTGTTACTTAGCAATTTATGACCAAAACACAATGCAAGAATCATTCTTCGTGTTGGTAAATCATTTAAACCCAACAATTTCAATCCATCACCATAAACAAAGTCTGACTTGTCAATACACAGCTTATATAATAAGAAATTTATAAATTTATTCTGTACACGCTCAAGTTTTTTAATGTGAACCTGGTAATACGGGGCCCAAATCATACAACAATATTCTAAATTATTTCTAATCAAAGTGAAATAGAGAGATCTCAAAGCTTCAGTGTTCTTAAAGTTCCAACATTGTCTCATAATAAAATCAAATAATTTGAGAGCTTTAGCGACCGCATTATCGATATGAATGATAAAACGAAACTCAGAGTCGAAGATGAGCCCTAAATCATTTACCATGCTAACCCGTTCGATTTCTATACGATTAATCACGTATGTGAGTTGAATAGGGTGCTTTTTCCTGCTAAAAGAGATTATCTTACATTTGGAGATGTTCAGGTCCATATGATTTTCTTGACACCATGAATATATGTTGTTTATGTTCAGTTGTAAAGAAGAGTTAGTTTCATTATTTATAGGACTGAAGATTTTTAGATTATCTTATAAACGTTGATCATTTCAGAACTGCAGTTATTTATTTTCACTACTGGAGTCCGACCATGCAAGTAGCTACGAACTCATGAAAGTAAGGGATCAGATATTCCACATGAATGTAACTTGGATATGAGCATGTTCTGATCAACCCGATCAAAGACCTTTTTAAAATCAAAATAAATGGCATTTACTTGACAACCTTGGTCGACAGCAGAGCTTATAAAGTCAGAATAGACCATTAAGTTTGTTTGGCAAGAGCGACCAGTAAGAAAACCATGTTGTTGTGGTGAGATAACTCCACGAAACGCGAAAGTTATCAGTTACAATTGACTCCAGCACTTTACCCACGCATGTCCAACCTGAGATTGCCTGCCTATAGTTAGTTATATCAGATCGGTTACCACATTTGAAAAGAAAAGAAACAATGGCTTGTTTCCACACTTTTGGAAATGTGCCAGAATTCAGCGATAAAGAATAAAGGCAACTTAGGGGGTAAGCCAGGGATGGGCTATAATTTTTCAGGAAAACGGGAGGAATTGCATCCAGGCCCGGGCCCTTATTGACATCAAGATTTATAAGTTTATGGAACACTGTATCAGAAGATATAGGTATATAATTAAGATTTATATTTGGATTAAAGCAGGAATTACATGTGGCGTGATTACTGAGGGGTTGGGATTCACAGTAAACAGATTGGAAAAAGTCCGCAAAGTGGTTCGCAATTTTCTGTGCTTCATTTGATTTTGTGTCATTAAAAAACATTTCTTTTGGAAATCCACCCGTATTTCGCCTTGACTTTACAAATTTCCAAAACTTTTTTACATTTTTTAATATATTATGTAGGGTTGTAGTTAGAAAAGTATCATAATAATAAAGCATTATAATTCAATTATAGGGTTTTCTTAAAATAAGATGGCACGAAATTACGATTGTTATACACTTCCAAAAATTTGCGATGTACACATCGTAAATTACGTACGTACATTATATTAACAAATCAATAAAACCACTAAAAAAACAACGTATTCTACGTGATTCTTCCGATTTATTCTATTTCTATTTATTATTTAAGTAGTTTAGAAGTTGCTAGTCGATAAGTTTTTAGGTTGAATTCATTATTATAATATACGAGTATAAAATGTATCGATATCTATAACTGTATATTATACCTATAACAATAATAATATTCTTCATTGCCAGCACAATCATATAAAAATGACATAGAAACCAAACCACTAATAAAAAAAAAATCCGATTAGGGTATAAAAAATAAAATATAATCTAGAAGTCTAGGTTAAAACTATACAGACTCTTTCTCCAGCAGAAACTTAGTCACTGCTTTTTTGAATTTAACACAATTATTCATTATTCTAATTGATAAAGGAATCTTACGATATGCCTTTATCGCCATGTAATATGGACCCTTCTCATCGACCTCTGGTTGTGAGCGACATACCCTCAGTATACCGCTGAAAATTGGCCTCAAATAACTTCGGATGCTTCTTCACAAACATTACGTGGTACAAAACATCCAATGATGGGACAGTCACAATCCGTAGATCAAAAAATGCTGCCTACAGGATGCTCTTGCGCTTAATTTTAAGATACAGCGTATTATTCTTTTCTGGGCCTTAGCCATAGCTGATTATTGACTATATACAGCCAAAATAGAACAGACGAATGCTATCTGTGGAGAGTAAGTCCCTCAAGCGACCCACAAGTGCACAAGAACTACTCAGCCTCGAGAGAAACATTCTGGTGTGATGGCCCCAGTTAAGAGTAGGGTTGAGATACATACATACATACATACATACAAACGAATTTTGATTAAACCTTACATATAGTGATTTAGAATTATTAGTTGTTTTTGTAAATCTGAGTAATCCAGTCTTATCAGCATTCAGTCTCAGGAATTTCTCCCGACACCAGTCCGCCATTTGCTCCGCTGCCCTCGAACAGACTGCCAATTGCTCACCTGACATTACTGAAGTATTGTCTGCAAATTGACAGACTACGCCAGGGATGTGTCCGTCAAAAAGTGTTTTCATCATCCTCTGGTTCCACTAACCGATGGTCTCAAACATCTAGCACTAGTCCGTCAGCTAAAAACGTCTTGATTCCATCATGTGTAGAACATGGTGAAAACGTTTGGTTACCGATTTCAAGTGACAAATAAAGTAAATGATTAATTGTGTTTTGATTTTGCGAAAAAACAGTAACAAATATGGAGAAACAATTAGCAATTTATGTGCAAAAGTTTATTTTTTAATAGCAATATTGTGCCTGTTATAAGCAATTTGTCATTTTTCAAGAAACTTTTAACACCAACTTTAAACTATGTAAAAACTCAAATAATATAAATAATCTTAAACACAGATCCAGAGACAACACTAGAAGACTATACAAATCATATATTTAATGATAAAAATAAATAATTTCGCTATTTCCAATTTGTTAACAAACCGCCGTATTTTGTTTGCATCTGGAACCGCGATCGGAACCATATTCCCGACATGGTTAGCAATTTGACAGACCAGTTATCAAACCATTAAGCCGGTGCTACTTGCATCGTGAATTCTAGCGTTTCGAAGCGGTCAGCCATCCGGAGCATGGTGAAAACTTCTAAACTGTTCGCATACAGCAGAAACAAAATGGGACCAAGGATAGATCCCTGAGGAACTCCCTGTCCCCCATATCAATTTTGTCTGACTAGTGTTGATATCCACTCTTACTGGTAATACACACATACTGATGTCTTTCTGTCAAATATGATTTAAGTAGATCAGCGCAGGTACCCCTCACCCCATAACTGTGAAGTTATGCATCAAAACTTGGTGTTCGATAGTGTCAAATACCTTTGAGAGATCGAAATACAGTCCAGCAACTTTGTTGTTGACATCCAGCTGTTCGACAGTAGTTCTGATTACCTTGAAAATACCAAGCTCAGTTGACATGTTTGGCCTGAAGCCATACTGATGATCAGACATTATATATTGTAGTTTTTAATTGATGGGCAAATAAAACATTTTGAATTTGAATTGAATTTGAAGTTATCGGGAAAATATTTTTTTTGATATGTCAATTTTTTTAAATTACGTCAATAATACGTACCAATAGTTGGCGCATTACCTTTCTGGAATGACGTCACGCTGGTTTCAAATAACGTATTTCTTATATTATTTATATTTCAGCGATGATTCCTAACCTAAACGTATGCAGTGATGTAGATAGGAGGGGTGCGTTCAGCACTGGCTAAAGCGAATTTAAAATTGGCATTTTCTGTACAGAAAGCGCTGCAACTTGTCGAAAATGGCTGGCAAAAAATTAACACTCTCATTGCCATAAAAAAACCCTCATTTTGCACACTTAATACAAAAATAACTATTATAACTTCAAAAACTAAAATTATTTTGCAAATAAGACTTTACTAATATAAATTCTTTCATCTTAGTCTTATTCTTTGTTTGCAATGTAATAAATTGACGCCAGTTACCCATTTTCATCAAAATTATTTTAATTCTCAATTACAGACAATACTGAAAAAATATTAAGAAAAGGGGAATAACGAACGATGAATCCTTTACCTCCAGAATGTTTCAAAAACAAAAAGAGGTAAAAACAAAAATCACAGATTACTTAAAGAACAAAATAAGAGATATGATCTATTGCGTGTATGCTAAAAATGAATATGTTACAATGCAGACTTTGCTTTAAAAACTAAAAGAGAGAAATTAATGTATAACTAACTAACTTTAAAAATAAAAACTACTCCCCTTCACTGTCTTCAGAATCAGAACTAAATTCTTCATCGTCACTGCTGTCTTCGTCGGTACTAATTACAAGTGGCGCAATGTCTGAAGCATCACATATCTGTATTGTCTTCCAAGCTTCTTGGATTACCCTTTCTGTGTGGCTGACATAATTTTTCCAATGCTCTGAAGATACTTCATTTATCGCTTTTTCCCACATGGCCAAAACTTCCGATGGTGTCCCCTTCAGACTAGCAATGTATTGGTCGTATTTCCTCTTACACTCAGACCATACCATTTCAATAGCATTAAATTGACAATGGTATGGAGGAAGTCTTAGTATTTTGTGGCCCAAAGGTTTCACATATTCGTCAAGGTAGAATGTTTTTTCAATGTTACAATTTTTTTCTACAATGCTCCATATTTCATCCTTCATGGCCCTCTCTGGGAAGTCAATGTTCTTTTCTTTTAACCATCCAATCAATCTCTGCTTTGTCCATGATTTTCTTGGAATATCCTCTAAAAGGCCGGAATGATAGCTTGCGTTGTCCATCACTATCAAACTTTTTGGAGGAAGATTTGGTACCAGCTGATTTTTAAACCAATTTTCAAAATTTTGCTTGTTCATATTGTCATGATAATCTCCGCTTTTTAGTCCACTTTTAAATATTAAACTGGCCCCCTTAATAAATCCTTCCTTTGATCCAGCGTGAACTACAATATATCGATGACCTTCACTAGCTTTTTTAGAACTTGTAGACATAGTGTTATCCTGCCAGCTGTTTCTAAACGAACCTTTACTAAAAATCCAAGTCTCATCAATAAATACGGTGGTATAAGCATCTTGTCCTAGATTTTGATTTTTGACATATTCCCTCAAGAAATTGATTCTCTTGTGGACGATGTGGGGCAAATCCATCAGGTATTTTCTATTATTTGATTTCTTCCACTTAAAACCAATACTTTTTACGTATTTTCTTAGCGAGGTGATGGAAAAATTAAAATATTCATTTATCTCTTTTAGTTTTTTAAGCAAAGTCTGCATTGTAACACATTCATTTTTCGCATACATGCAGTAGATCGTATCTCTTATTTTGTTCTTTAAGTAATCTGTAATTTTTGTTTTTACCTCTTTTTGCTTTTGAGACATTCTGGGGGTAAAGGATTCATCGCTCGTTATTCCTCTTTTCTTAATATTTATGATTGTTGTATGGCTAAGTTTTGTTGCATTTGAAGCTCGTCCAATTATATTATCAGTTTGCGGAAGGATTCCATTTTTAGCTTGCTCTTTTTCCAATTGAAAAAAAGCCAAGATATTCAAAACTATTAGCTGTGATTGCTGATTATATCTTCGCGGCATCTTGCAAAAGTTTAAAAAGAATCACAACAAATCAATGTCAATTTTGACGAATATATTCTGAAAGACACATAACCAAAACCGGCATTGACTGTTGTAAAGAAACGACAATGAGTTTTTTCAAAATGTTTTTGTCACTGTCAGTTAACATAAATCAAACAAAAATAACCAAAAATGACGTCATTCCAGAAAGGTAATGCGCCAACTATACCATATTTGAAAATGAAATTATGGGGAGAAATTTTTTTTTACAAATGTCAAAAAAATTCAAATAAATGACGCCCCTAAAAGTTACATGGAATTGTGAAAACTGACTGAGACCGAGACTTAGCGTCTATTTACTATTTAAAAGTTACAAGTTAGTTTACAAAAGTATCTATATTATAGTTACTTTTTTGCCAATTTTAAAAGTAACTTAGTTACAAGGTAACTGGTTACTCACAGCTCTGCTCTCTGGAAACTTTTAAACTTGTGCAAACACTTTTGGCCCTTACTGGAATTTTGTAAATACATAAAAATAAAGAAGCAAATAATAACTATTTGTTTCACTAGGCAGAAAATCAGTCAAGGAATTAAATCTGCTTTTTCTCCGAATGACATTAAAAGTTCTCGGAGAAGACAAAATTGTGGTATTTCTATATTTAAACCTCTATCTAATAATCATTTTGTATTTACGAATTGCCACTGTCAATTTTGATTTACGTTGTTACCTGAACGAACGTTGGATAGCAACGAAAGTTTGTTCTGCTAATAGTCAGTAAATAGTAGTTTACCTAACAAGTGCGGAAACTGTTACTTTTCCGTACGCAATTGAAGTTGGAGTGGAGTTCGGCCATTAATCGCGTGCAGAAAAGTCACTTTACGCACGTGTACGGTACACTATTTTTTCCACAAGGGTGACACCGTGCCAAAGAGGTAACACACTCCCCTAGAGGTCTATGTCTTTTAGAGGGTCATCCCCGGAAGGACGGCATCAACCCCATCGACGGATCCTTGGGCTTGCCCAATGACGGTCCATCTGATGGGGGCCCGGTGAGGTTTAGTGGGTATGGCAACTGCCAGGTGTAACAATCTGGCAGTAATGCGAGTCCCACACTGTCTCCATCCCAACCGGGATGTAGTCGTGTGTAAAAGCATTCCCCATCGCCGAAAAAAAAAAAAAAAAGAAGTGCATTACTGGCGGAAATCTAACATTCGGCATTGGTACAGGGGGGCCAAATGCGTTACTGCCCAGAGACAAACATGAAAAATGTAAGCTCCATACAATAATGTAAGTTTGGCAACAATGTAAGATAACCTTTTTTTCAAATTGTCACATTAAGGAATATAGCGCATTGGAACGCAGTGGAAATATCGAACTTCTTTTTGGTTTTCTTAATAGAAAAAGTGGTTCATCCATTTCTTTTATTTTCTTAAAACAGTTAAATGAAGGTAAACTTTCTATTTTATATTCAAAAATTATTAAATTCCGTGGGTTTAATTGCTTACAAGGCCCAACATTTTCTCCTTCTTTGGTCTAAATCCAACATTTTGCTTTAATCCATGTTTTCATTGAATTTGAGCACACTTTTTAACATTGAGTATTTGGACCAAAGCGTGTTTGGCTTACATGTTTTGGAAATATGCCAAAAAAAGGATTGTTTCAATGTTTTGATGCCTTTTGTTTGACACCAGGTTTAAAACAGAATATATTCTTTCTCATAGCTATGTTTTGAAGTTTGCAGTTCTAGCTGCTTCCAACACTGACTCTGCCAAATCTTCGTCTGAAGAATCCATTAAAAACACTCTCACTCAGGTTTTACTACCACAAGGATCAGCGACAGCAAAATAAGTTTTGATTGACAATGAATGACAATCGTATTTTTATTTTGAGTCTATGTTGATTCAAACTGCCAAAAAAAAGCAGGTGTTTATTATTGCTTAACATTGATTTTATAAGGGAATATTCCACTCATGTACAAATTTTCCCGTAAGACTGGTGGTGTTTTCGAAATATTATAGCGGAAATACCACGTCGTCTAGGAAACATGGTGTTTCCACTTACCTGGTTAGGTGTGGATATACCTAACCAAAAAAATGAAATCTTGACAATATGAAACCTGCTTTTGAGAGACACTAGAGTCCCTAGAAACTAATTTTTTTAAGTATCCTTCAAACATTTTTGAAAAGTTGTCAATATGAATAATCGCTTTGGGCTTGTTCAAGAAGAGGAAATTGATGAAAATATAATTGGAAGCGAACCAAGAAACACCGTTAAATCCAAGAAGAGCATCTGGAGACAGTTTACGTCATTCTGCGATGAAAAAAACTATACGTTTGACCAAGATACTCCAGTATCCCAACTAGCAACGATTTTGAAAAGCTGGGCCTACAATATGCGAAAAATGAACGGGGAGGAATATAAAGAAGGCAGGGTAAAAATTATTTGGAATGTGACGGCGAAATTATTGATGGAAAGGTATTTCAATGAATACAAAATTAAAATAAATCCCTTCGAGCAGATCGAATTCAAATCGGCCCGAGACGCAAAAAATGCCTAAAGGAGACATTTGCAAGGTATTGAAGGCAAACGCAGAGAATCGGCCGTTTTTTAACATACAATGAATAAAAAAATCTAATCGAAGCTTGTGATGAATCAACTCCAGAGGGTTTACAAAAGAAGTGTCTTTTTCTGTTGTCCTACGAATTAGCCTGGAGATGAGGAGAAGGTGCAAGAGCCGAAACAACTTTTTTCAAAGAAGAAACTGACAACTTCGGAGGAAAAACAGGTAGAATTCAATACAACCCTGTATTTTCTAAAACATGTCAAGGTGGTGTCCGAAAACTCGCCGATTCGAAGTGGTTGCTGAGAAACGAGAGAAGTCCCAGCTTTTGCCCAGTAGGAATTTATAAAGAATTACAAGATAAAAGGAAAAGTATCTCCAACACTCGATTATTTTTGACGCCAAACCCCCATTGGAAAATTTCCAGAAAATGGTTCAAAAACAGCTCAGTAGGAGAAAACGAGATTTTAACTTGGACAAGAAAACAAGCACAGAAATCAGGCCTCACTCAATACCACAAAAAAATTTACCAACTATTCCCTCAGAGCTACTGCCGTGTCCAAGCTGGCCAAAAGCGGAGTGTCGGAGCAAAACTTGATAAAAATTACAGATCATTCGAATGCGAAATCCCTATCAAGTTATTTGCAAATGGATCCAGATCACTACAAAAAAATTATTGAAATAATGATAATAATAATTTTATTAGTATATTATTATTCAATTTGTTACAAAATTCAAATTTCTTGAAACTGCCAATTGAAATAGGTATGTATTTAATATTTAGTTAATAAAGCTTAGTTTCCCTGTATTTGATTTGTGGAATATTCCTCCTAAATACCATTCGTGCTTAAAAATTAACCAGATAATTTTCCACGCGTTCGTGAAAAATTATTGGAAATTTTTAAGCACTCGTGGTATTATCCCCGATAATTTTCCACTCATGCGTGTTTTCTCTACAAAAGATATAAATTATAAAAAAACATGCATTCCTGAAAAATTATCGGAAATTTTTAAGCACTCGTGGTATTACCCCCGATAATACGAGAGCCATTAAACAATTTTTTAAAACACGTTTTACATATTTTTTACTATTTCGTTTAAAATTATAGCAGGATTCTAGCAAATTTATGTTCTTAAATCATTTTGCTAACTATCAGCATATCAATATATTTTTAAATATTTAAGTAAGTATATTTAAAAAAATGGAGCTATTTATTTTTCCGCACTAGTGCGGAAAAGTAGCTCTTCACAAACTAAAATGCGTGCGGAAAAGTGAAGTTTTTCGCACGCTCGTAGAAAAAAGCACTTTTAATACCTGAGAGTATTGCAATTGTGCAAAATTACACGTAAATTACACTAGAGATTTTTTTCAAATCTTCACCACTGTATGTCTGTATGTTTGTGAAAAACCAAGTGTGACACAGAGACGAACTGACGAAGAAGAAAAGTGAAAGATAGCACAATTATTTTACTCTAAATGTGTAGTATCTATTTTTCTTTGATATAAATTGAGAAAAAAACATTAAAAAATTAAAGCAACAGTTTAACAACTCATTAAAATTTAGTTATTAGAGTAATGCCTAAGTTAATCAGTTGGGGTAAAATCCGTATAATATAACGTTTCATCTCACCCTGCAATTTACAGCGCCTTATTCATAATCCAACTGACACTTAAAACTAAAATCACAATATTTTCTGCTACACTTATCGTCTCTTTCTCTACAATACACACTATTCGATTCAGATAAATCAATACTAATTAAAACTAGTTAAGCATCATAACACCCGGTAATAAAGATTTAGCAAATAAGTTCGCGACCACGTGACTCGGCCTTAAATACACGTCACTCTTCAATGAACACAAAAGTTTTTTTTTTAATGAAATAGATAATAATTATAATAAATCCTATTTCGTGTAATTTCTGTGATCTTGACTTGGCAATAATGGAGCTTTTTAATTTGGGTTGGGAAAAAATCATCATGGAACAAAATTTAATATCCGCAAACTACCTAATGATTGGTAGCGTATAGAGTGACTCAAAAAAATTGTTAGTTGATTATATTTTGTAAAGATCGTTTCACGTGGGTTTGTATTTACGTCATTAATTGCCTTACCTTAAGAGTTCAAAAACACACTGAAACAAATTAGTGACGTCATAAGCATTGCTCGTTTATAAAAACCAAAATGGCCGCTGTTTAACAGATTTAGATCTTGAATAATAATAACCAAAAATGTGGGTTATGAAATTGAGTCATTTATCAAATTTGTCTAAAAAATTGTTTTGTCAAAAGACACGTCAGTTTTCACTTCCTTTTCCTATGCTGATTGTGTAAAATGCCACAACAGTATTTAGAAGGCTAACAAAATTATGATATCAAAAGTTATTTCCTACTTTACAAAGGTACAAAGGCAAGAGGTACTATCTTTCGAGAACATGTTCAATCAATCCAGTTACTGACAAGTTAAGTTTATGGAATGAAGCACTTGAAAAAGTCATGTTTTTACAATAACAATATTATCTTTTCACTTTGAATAAATAAATGTACAGGAAAGAGCCTAGCAGTGACCTTGAAGAGACCGGGAAGGTCCCAAGATATAAAACGATGGCTCGTCAAAATGACAACACCTTGTTTCCGGTTTTCAGTGGCGTATCCATTTTAATTGTTACTTTGAAATTTAGGAACTAATTTGAAAACTTGTACTTTTGAAAGAGAATTATAATTAAGGTATGGACTAAATTAAACATTTAGTGTCACACATTATTTCAGGTGCCAATTTAACAAAAAAACTAGTGAAACATTAAAATACATGTCTTTAACTGCTCACTTTAGATATTATTAAATTTTACTTTTTTACATAATAAACCCTTCGCATAAATACCTTTATATGTATTCAGGAGTTTAAGTTCGACGTTTGTTGTTATTGATGCTTTAAAATTGACATTGGGTTTCAAATAGAGACTTAGACTTAGACTTAGACAGTAATTACCATAGTTTGATCTATTGCTTGCTCCTAAGAAGTACTTGCAACTAAAAATTTAACGGCGCAACCATATGAGAGCATATTTGGAAAAACTTGCAACTCATTTGAAAGTTATATTAGGCTTTCATAAGCTGTAAAATACATGGAAATTTTTGGGTTTGTTTTTTTTTCGAATGTCTTCTTGTATTTCTGCTTTCTTTTTATTGCTTTACTTGAATTTAATAAATAAAATGTAATGATTTTTTTTTTAATAAGCAGAATGGTTAATTTTTCGTTGAACTAGGAAATTACGTTTTTTCTAAATAACTAAAATTATTTAGAGAAGTTATTTAGAAAAGTAAAGAATATCAACACATTTAAGACGCAATAGGCCATAAATAATTAAATATAAATAATTTTATTAGTACAGTCTAAATTACGTTTTAAATAAAAACCATTTAAATTTACTCAGGTTTAATACAGAACTAACCATTAGATAAATAACTATTTACGAAATATCAACATCTAAAACACATTAGGTTAGAAGAAAATTCAGTAAAATTAATATTAACTATACAAATAAAAACAAAACAAATTAAAATAGAATAGAATGCTTTATTATATTCTAGAAATATATTAATATAGGTACCAGAAGTTCCTACACCTGCATTTTTATTTAGTACTTCCTAGTTTGCTTAAACTCTAATAAACCAAAGTACAATTTAAATTTTTAATTTAAACCCATATTAAGAGCACAAGGAAGAAAGGAATTTCGTTCTATGGGGAGGCGCATTTGTATTTTCGTAGGTAAGAAATTAACTTTACACTTTTAAATCCGATTTAAAGACAAAAATAATTGTTAATATAATTAAAAACACAATTCTTAAAATGTCAAACAATTAGGTTAGGAACCAAGTGGTATATAAAAAACACAGTAGCGTAACACTTCATGTAATATTTTGTTACGCCAAAACATTTAAATTACCTTAAGTATGTTTTAAAACGAAAGAAAAAAGTTATGGGTTTCTCGGAACAATTTTATGGGACAAAATAGGTTTTAATATCTAACATTATATTTTTCTTTTATGGGTCTGATACTGTGCTGAAGGAGAAACAGTTTGATTATATTTACCAACAAATATTATTTGTTTAACTTACTTAGACTAAGCATGAACTAAAATATGTTCATTTGGTAGAATTAATGGGTATACAGTAAATATTTAAACAATAAATACTATAATATATATATATATATATATATATATATATATATATATATATATATATATATATATATATACACATATTTACCTAAAACTGTGCCATGAGTTGCCTGGCAAACCACTAACTTGCTACCTATCATTCAAATATAAATAAATAATCAACATGCATTTTTCGAGGTATGTAACCTTATTTTATCAATTTTGTAATAATTATTTGTCAATAGTATAAAGTTTTAAATTAGTTTTAGAAAAAATTGTAAATGTCTTTTTATAATTAGATCACTAAATGTTTTTTAAATTAATTGAAGATAGGAAAGGAAAGCCTTATACACCAAAAAAAAATAAAGGAATGAGCAATTTTTGAGAAAGCCTAATCTATATAAATAAATCTATACCCAAGAAAGAAGTCCAATTAATATATACCGAGTTTAAGAAACACATTGAATAATTATATATATATATATATATATATATATATATATATATATATATATATATATATAGGTCTGGTTAAGTTAGTTTATGCTTACAGAACCCAAATTTTTATTATTAGTATTTTTGGGATATCTTAAATGATGTAAGGTCAGATTAGGTTAGTTTTTTTGTATTTATTTAAATTCATTTTGAGTTAGACTTAAAAAATATATTACACTAAGAATAGCTCATGAAAGCACAAATGTTTGGGCTACTTAGAGTTACATTTTGGTTACCTGCAATAAATAAATACATTAATAAATACAAAAAAAACTATATTTTTGCAAAAAATAAAATATCTTAACTGTTTATGTAAATTTAAAAAATGTACCTAAATGTGTTTTTTCCAAAAAAAAACATGAAGTAAAATCTCCAAATAGGGATTTGATATTTTTTTGTTTGCCTTTACTGTCTGTTAAACAAATAACATTTGTTGAGAAATATAACCAAACTGTTTCCACTTCAGCACAGTATCGCACCCAAAAAAAGGAGATTATAATGTTAGATATTAAAACTTATTTTGCCTTATACAATTGTTCCTAGAAACTCAAAACTCCGACTTTTTTTTCCGTTATAAAAGATACTTAAGGTAATTTCAATGTTTTGACCTAACAAAATATTACATGAAGTGTTACGCTACTGTGTTTTTTATATACCACTTGGTTCCTAACCTAACCGTTTGACACTTTAATAATTATGATTTTCATTATAATAACAATTATTGTTGCCCTTAAATCGGATTTAAAAGTGTCTAGTTAATTTGTTTATTTACGAAAATACAAATGCACTTACCGCTGGAACGAAATTCCTTTCTTCCTTGTACTTTTAATACGGGTACGACCGCAGACTACACAACTGACCATTTTTTGTATTTAGGATAATGCAAATGACCAAAAATGTGTTTGTTACGTTTTATAACACACAACACAACTTATTATTCAACTTTTATACTAATCTGATTTGTGTGTTATTTATAAACCGCTAAAACTTAAGCTTAAATTTGTAAAGACGACGGTTTGACAACACACGCCAACAAACCAAAACCAAAACATAAACATCAGAAAAATAAGGTCCCAAAAATGACGTAGTTCCGTCAAAGCCTGCTAATTTAAAATAATGCCTGGGGCTCTTTCCTGTTGTCTATTTATTCAAAGCCTTTTCATTAATGGTTCTCATTTTCTTATAAGTGACCCTAGTCAAATGAACCCATTATTGCCACCATACGAAAAATCTTATTCACTAAGAGATCACTATTTGAAATCTTCAGATATTCTTCCGGTTATTATATATAAAGTTAAACGATTCAGATTCATCACACTCTACCAGTGGTGACGAAAGTGTTTCGGATTCTATAAATTTTGATGCAGCAGAATTCTTTGTTTAGTATATAGTTTGTATTCCTGGCTTTTGTTCATTAATGTTTGACTAGTAGTCTTTTTTTGTAATACATGGCGTCTATTTTCTGTATTCTCCCATAGTTATGTGTATTATTTATTACTATGAGTTCAGTTAACTTTTTGCAGCTGCTTACTGTTCTTATTAAAAACACAAAACACACACAAATTATTATATGTACTTTCTAGCAGTATCATAAAACTGTGTTGAGCAGATACATTTTTGTATAAATGCTAGATGTATAAAATCCTTTTTATACATGGTTAATTAATGTTTATATTTTCAGACAACTCTTTTAAATCAACTCTATTTTAAATTAAAAATTTTATTAGAAAACAATTCCGAAAGTGCTCTAAAGAGCTTCAACATTGGCTAAATTTAATATACGATCTGGACGCTATCGAATTTATATGAATTAGCTACGACATACACTTCTATGCAAATTAGGACTTCATCAATGACGTAAGTACAATCCCTCGTGATTTAGAAAAACAAATTTCTTCTGGATTTTTCGTCTTCTCGTATTTTTTTAGAAATATGTAGTATATATATATATATATATATATATATATATATATATATATATATATATATATTAGAATTCTAGATACTTTTCATTGGAAGCAAGTTTTTTGAAGATTAACTGTTTTTGATAAAATCGTGGTTTAATATCGATATCTGCATGTATTACCTTTTGTAACATTTTTAATGACAGATATGCTAATAGAAATCCTAGATCTACTGTCAGGAAAGTTCTGAAAAAATTTCGCGAAACTGGAAACGTGAAAGGCACACTCTGACAGACCAAAAAGTGCAACAGATGGTGACAGGCGATACCTATTTGGATATTTAGTACAATAATAAAAAATACAGTACAATACAATATAATAAACAACTAGCTGGCCCTTTTCCGTTAGATAGGGCGATGAGTTTTTAGTGAAATTATAAGAATATGGGGCGCATTCACCATATCGTCCAGGAAATTTATTGAAGAAAAACATATTGGTTTCATAGAAAAAATACCCAACAAAACAATGCAAAAAATAGTGTTGAAAGTTCTCGGTAAGCAAATGATCATTTAAAAAAAATCATGTAAATTGGTGCAGTACTCTTGCTGAAAAATCTGGGTTAGTGGTTTAACCATATAGATTAATTAATTTCAACGTTGATGAAAACTGAATAAGATGTTTAAAATTCTATACATTTACTTCCTGACAGTAAGCCAAATACTGTAGAAAAATATTCACAAGGATATCAGTTTCCTCGGTTCTTCTGCATCTTCTTTCTATCCTTAGCTTTAAATCATGGACGCCATTTGGCTTAGTTTAGAAAACCACATTCTTAAGGTGTTCCTACAAAGGGGGATACAAGTCTGGGGAACGAGCTGGCCACTCAATTGTACCCGTACGTCTAATTCATTTTCCAAAAAAACACAACATACAGATATTGGCGAACATTTTGAGCATAATGCGGCGGGGCACCATCCTATTGAAACCAAATTTCATTATTTAGCGCTTTATTATCACCTGAAAAATACCGTTCAAATGTACGACCCATGCTAAAAAAAATTTCACCTTACAACGGCGTTGTGTTAGGATAATTATAGGGCTTAGCTACCGTGATGACTGTAGTTATGCTTTCAAAGGACTAGGAATTTTAACGTTACCTTCCCTTTACCGCGTCGAATTCTTAACTTTTTTTAGAGCAAATTTAAATATGTATAAAAACCATAATACCACAATATAACACCAGAAATTTTCCAAATTGTACACACGAATATCTGCGGCTATACCGATCCTGTAACGCGACATCTTACTATGGCATCAAATTCTTCAATATGTTGCCTCATTCAATTAAGGTTTTGTGTCCTACTTAAATTAAGTGCAGACTTAAAGTTTATCTTCAACGAAACGCCTTTTGTTCGCTAGATGAAATATATACAAGCAATTTCGCACACGTCTAAATCAAACTGTACATGTGATTATTGTGTTACTATTTTTTATATTTATATATATGGCTGTGTTTGACTTTATTTTTTATGTCTTATATTACTATTGGTTACCCGATTATTTATATCTATTATATCATTTTATTGTACCTAAATTACTTCTATTTGATAATTACTTTTTATCGCTTCATATATTATTTTAGGTTTGTGGTGTGTAAAGGTTTTACTGATTCTCTATTTTGTATTATGAATAATGTTAAGATGAAGATTATTTGTAATTGTTATTATTTAAATTATTGACTTGTGAAAGTGCACAATAATTATACAATGACCCTAATAAATATTTGATTGATCGATTGATATGTGGTGGACAAAATTTGGATTGGCGTTGCAGCGTTCTATCAAGTCTCGCAAAATTTCGCTCGCTTATCGTAGTCATCTTCAGGGATTTCTTGCACCAGAGTTATTTTGTACGGATTAAATTTTCCGATTTTTAGAAGGCGGATTTATGGACATATGCGAAATGTTGTTTTCATTTTCTAGTGTTCTGGTAGATAGGTGGGGATTTTCCTTTAAACTCAGTAAAACATCTAGAGCCTTATCACCATCTGTCGAGCTTTTTGGTCAGTTTCACACAATTTTTTTAACAAATTACTTACAGTAGATCTAGCTAATGGATTTCTATTAGGATATTTGTCATTAAAAATGTTACAAACATCTTGTTGCGTCCTCTTTCTGTCCCCATGACAGTATCATTAATATTTCAATTCTCAGTTCAATATAAGTTAAATGGTTCATTTTTGGAAAACAACGAAGCTGACAATACTGACACTATTAGGTAGGGTTTAGTGTTCAGGTATTTCAACAGGTAATTCATCAGCATTTCGATATTAGACCATAAATTCCTCAAAAACTGTTAACTTTCGAAGAAATTGCTTCTAATGAAAACAATCGAGAATTCTAAGCAAAAAGTAGCGAACAAAGTGAGGGTTCATATAGGAGCGAACAAAGTGGTTCTTGGTTTTTGGAGTCAGATGCATGTGGTTCGATACTCATGTCTCCCTGGCAAAACGACTAAGGATGGCCTAAGGATGATAATTCATCAGATCAGAATCCGAAGTAGTATCTGAGAGAGATCGCCCACAATCCGGCGACGCTCTAGTTATGCAAGCTTCCTTGTGATTTTTGGATCATCAGTCAGGCGAATAGCTTTTCTTTGGACAGAGTCACGGATGTTAAGGATTGAGGCTGCTCCCCATATATGCGAGTAATACTCAAGGCTGGTCTGATTTGCGAAATGTACAGGGTTTACAATTAGGCAGAAGAAAAGTATTTGCCACTGCAGCAACTGAGGTAATGTGATCATGACAGTGAAGATCTTTCTGAAAAGTGATGCGGAGTAGGCTAAAGGAATCTTCGGCTTCAAGCATTTGATTATTCATTTGTGAGTATCGGGAGAAAATATATGAGTGACATTTATTTGTCAAATTTGACCACTCCTACTAAGTTTCTATATTACGGTAGGTAACATATAGCCCAGGTGATATAATTATAAATGATTTGTTTCAGTTTTTGGCTGCGTTGATATCATCGCGTCCAAAAAAAAAACTGGGAACAGGTTTGTAGCTTCCAAATTAAGAAGAATGAGCTTTATTCGAGATATTTGTCAATTTCCGATATTTGTGTTTTCGGGTTTGTCCATACTAACACAGATACGCGATACGATAAAAAACGCAACATTTATAAGTTTGCTTTTGGATGTAATATATCACACTATCACACTTGCATACCAAATTTTTGTTTGACGGTAGGTAACTTATGATAGTCCAGGTGATATAATTATACAGGCTAACAAAATTAAAATTTTTTAACAATTTCTCTCTATCACGTAAGATAATTTCGCAAATCGCAAAATAAAATAAATATAAAGATTATAGGTAAATACATTGGTTTAATTATTAAAAGTATCATTAGTATGTTGTAAAATTACAATATAATATTATAAGTGCTTCAAATATAACACACTCCTTAATTTTAATATTTAATTGAATTGAATCGTTGCTTTTTTGTTAGGAAACTCCATTTTATGGGTTTTCTACTGTGTATTTTTATGTGGAGTATCACGTTGTAACGTCCAACAGCAGTCGACTATCATCAACACTCTCCATCTTCCTCGGTAACGCCGCTCCATCTCTTTAAATCTCGCTAACTGCCCCAAGATTATATGGAACTTGGTTTAAAGGTCCAAAGATAATGTGCACCTTTAAACTCATTTGCAGCCTAGAACACGAACGTTTTCCAACATTCTGCTGACTATGTTCTTATAGTCTGCATCCTTGGTAATTGGTTTAAATGAACCCCAGGCTTCCTTTTCGATAAGCGTCATAGAATTTTGAACATCTGCATCTCAACATAAAGCCGTGATGTCGGGACCTACAAAAACTCCCTCCTTCAATTTGGCATCAAACAGTTTGGGAATTTTTTTGCAAATATATCTAAAACATTCTTCACTTTTGTCGAGGGCCTTCATGAAATGTGTAGAGATGGCAATAAAACTCGTTTGGGGTTAATTAAGGTGTTGCGCTTTATGTTTTTACTTCCTGGCGTAAGGTTTTCTCTGGGGGCCACTCCTTTTAAATCCATGTTTGTCTTTGGCTTGGCTATTCCATTTGCAAATAAAGCAAGGAAATTTTGTATAATTTGATTGTTGGCCAAGAAGCATACAAAGGACCTTGAAGTCTCCCCAAAGCATCCAGTTACGTTCCAGCTATTTTATTTTTACCAAGAGTAATTCCAAATTTTTAGTAAGTGTTTTTAAGGTGAACAGAATTAGCAACAGGAACAGAGGCCAACCTCTTATTATTGTATAGCAAAACACTTTTCAGGCTTCTTTTCCTGGAGTCAATAAAAAGCCGCCATTCTTCCTTCTCGTAAGAGGTAGCTCCTAGCTTTATAAATAGTTCTTCACTTTTCTCGATTTCTATTAAACTGGTTGATGTTCCTGAAGCTAGCAAGTTTTCTCACGAAACTTTTTAACTAGTGAAAAAATGGAATGTTAGAAGGTCAAAATCAACTAAATAGAGAAGTCGGTTTGAAAACATCAATTTTGTTGTTGATCTGTGTTATAAATGATTTATCTCAGTTTTTTTTTGGACGCGATGTTACCTATAGCAGGTACTAAATCTTCCATTTTTTAATTCTAGCCTGCTCAATGTTTCCAATATAGTTATGATTCTAAAATGTTGGCTGTAATTAATTTAGGTCACTCTATAGGTAATAATCCAATTGCCGATAAATTGAAATGTTATAAGAAAAGAATTGACGACCAGCAAGGACAGCGTATTCTTTAAAATAATTTAGAAATAATTTGCGAGTACAATTTACATACGTTTTCGACAAAAATTACTTTAATTCAATAACGCAAATAATGGCAATAGTAAGTAGAATTATTATGTAAATTATTTCCGTTCTTGCCTTACGAAATAAGATTACGTGCAACTGATTGTAAACATTTTGCTGTACTTATAAAGGTTATATATCGATACTTTTGCAGTAGATACTCGATTTTTTGTAAATGTTACTGAATGGATATCGTTATATTTTGTTAAGTATCGATATTTTCCGATCCGGCTTAAGCTGTATTTTTTCAGGCGCAATCTGGTCACTTCACAAGTAACTAAATAGCTTCCAATACAAGAAACTTTTTACAAAGGGCACACTTCTATGTTTTTATTTCTATTTTTTTTTTATACAATTTTTGAATCGAATTATTTACTTTTTCTTTCAACATGTATAGATATATGCTTACTTGTAACTTGGTTTTTCTTATGTTATATTGATATGTTTGCTGTGTTTAAAAATATACTTGGAATTGAGTTAATAATTTATTTGGCTATATCAACTTGCAGGTATTACCTTGTTTTACTATTGCCCGGAATTAATTCGGGAGGAAAAGTTCTTTTGCCAAAGAAATCTTTCCCTTTCTGGGTTCAGAATAATATGGCTTGAATTTAGAAATGGGTATTCTTTGGGTGAATTTATTTTAAAGTATTTATTTATTTGACTCAAGAAACAAGTTACCTTAAATTATTAATGATTGTCTATAAGACATCAAAGCTTTAAGTCAAAAACTCCACTTCCTTACATGAAGATGAATGTTAGTAAAGTATACTAAACCAGCGTTCTTAGCAATTTTGAATTATCAAATTCCTTGACTTAACCAGGTTTTCCCTGATAATTTCACCGAAACTCCATTTTGAGAATTTATATTTCTTATTAAAAAAGCCAACAAAACGAATGGAACTAAACTTAATTGAAATTGTAAAAGAAATATAAAATATTAAAGAAAATGCTATAGTAATACAGCTTGCAGGGTTACTTTAACTGGGTATACATTTTTAAAAGGATATTCTGTTCTATTTAAAATTAAGTAAAAAAAATGAAGTTATACAGAGCATTTACAAAAAAAAAATTATTATACTTGCGTCATGTCATTATTAAAAATTAAATTTAAAAGGTTTATAGAAAAAATAGAAAATAAATATTTTAAATTTTTCGTCTCAGTTCCGATATTTCCAGTTGGTAAAAGAATATCTTTATTATCAAAATTTAATTTTAAAATTTGTGGGGACCTTTATCTATAACTTGTGTTTAAAAAAAAAAGATTAATTCGTTTCGCATTTGTAATAGATCATAATACAAAAAAGGAACCATAGATTTATCGATCTGATTTTTTTAAATGGTTCTAAAATGGCGGCAATGTGTAAAAAAATGTGAATCTTGGTGTCAAAAACGTATCTTTTAAAGCCTTTTTTCTCTTAGTAACTAAAACATTTGATGGAAGCTTAGTAGCTTTATCTTCCATCCAAATGTTAAGGGGAGATAAAATGTCCAAAGCCCTTTCACATACTCGAACATTTTATATCCACCTAATTTAAAAAAATAAATAGAGGAATTTGTCACAATTTGTAAGAGCCGTAAAGCTAGCTCTCCTGGCAGGTGAATATTTTAAAACATAATATGCTCCCACTAGAAAATCACACTACTTAAGTCGATTTTCTAGTCGTCCGAGTTACTGCTATTGGAAATGGCCAATACCTACTAAACAACGAGGCCCACGCGCTTACGCGTGACGTCATCCCATTTAGGCCTATGTTATTTCAATAACTTTATTAGAAGGTACGTGTTATTTACAATTTATAGGGTTTATTTTATAAGTTTTCAAATCTGTCAAATTTATTCGGTTTCGCTATAGAATTAAAATGTCAAAGGCGACTCTTAAGCGATTGCTCGTTTTTTTTTTATTACACGACGAGGAATGCATTTACGCACGAACCATTATGCACAAGGCACTCCAGAACAGTGTGGGACTCGGTAAAGCCCCTACCCACTAAAGCCCTCCGTGTTCTTACCCGACAGCGTTTGCCCGGATCTACTGCAAAATTTCAAACAGATGTCGGCATGATTTTTTGCTTACTAATTGTTCTATTTTAGCCAATTAGTGAATTATCAAAGCCGAGTTATTTGTCAAACTTGGGTAAGGTTTCAAGTCCAGGTAAGTAGTATAGGCCTGTGGTGAGTCCATATGATCAAGAATATAATAGTTTATTATTTTATATTGTCAAAATCGGGTACGGTTTCAAGTTTGGGTAAGTAAGATATGTCTGTGGCCAGTCCTTATGATCAAAAATACAATAGCTTATTATTTTAACTTGTCACGGGTATGATTTCAAGCTTGGGTAAGTGGTATGTATATGCCTGTGCTGTGGTGAGTCTATATGATCAAGAATATAATAGGTTGTTATTTGCTAAATTCTGAAAAAGTTTGTATTGATGATACTTCCTAGCAATATAAAAATGCGAAACTTGTGCTAGGTTTTGATTTCATACCTACCTATTTATTAAAAGTCTGTAGTTTCCTTTTTTTGTTTTTATTTAATAAATTATGATTATGTTTAGAGCAATAATGATTAAGAAATGTATTTGAAATGCTACTAAAAAAGATTTTTGAAAATGATCTTTAGGTGGCTTTTACAACTTTCGAAAGGAGTTAAAAGTGTATTTTTATTAAAATAACTTAAAAACAACTCACAAAGAAAAGATTTTTTGTTGTAAATATCCAAAAATGTATCTTCAAATTCATCAATTAGCTTTTTAAATATAATATATGCGGTTGAAACTACATCTACTACCTGTTCTCGAGGATATAAAAGACCACCTCGACTTAAGGAATTAAATAAATTATAAGAACCCTCTACAACACAAGGTTCATTGAGAGTTAAGTTTTCTTTGCAAAAAGTACAACTATTTTTTTTAAAACAATATACAGTGAATATCGCTTCGGTTATAGCGACGACATATTAAAGTCCCGACTGAGTTCTATGCTAAATGTATTGAAGACGTGTTGCCTATAACGACATCGCATATAACGACGTACTTATATTGCGACCAATAATTTAAGTTAAATTGGTCCAAGTAATCGGTTATAACGGCGAGCGATATCGCATGTAACGACGAACTGATATAGTGACCGATTAATTTAGCTTATAGTGGCGGAACCAACCTGTTATAACGACGACGGGTCTTTATTTTATTTAGCTATTGAGCGCCGAAGTTCGGGGAATTCCTTTTCTTGTAGGCGGTAAATTCCCGCTTCATGCGAATCGGCATTTGATCTGTTATAAACGACTGTTACCTTTGTTGTATTAAAGCTATTGATGTAGTGTGCATTTGTGTTTACATAATCTAAGGTGCTGAATCTGAGAGTATAAAACGCGATGTCTAAACGAAAGGCTTTTACAGTTGAGGAGAAAGCTCATATAATTTGGCGTTTGGAAAGTGGGGACTCGAATAATGATATTGCCAAAGAGTTAAATGTAAGTAATGCTTATCCAGTTTATTAATTTTGATAATTATTATTTTTGATAACTTTGCTGCAACACTTGTTAACCCATAAAGTTTTTACATGAGAAAAAATTGTATTTTCAGGTCGCTCATTCAACAATATCAACCATATGGAAAAATCGTGAAAAGATACATCAAGCATTTGATAGTGGCGATACTTCGTTGACCATGAAAAAAATGAGATATTGTAACGAATCAGCGGTGGATGAGGCAATGTTAAAGTGGTTTAAGGTAAAAAGGAGCCAGAATGCAATACTGACAGGTCCCATTTTAATCGCAAAAGCTAATGATTTTGCGAGGCAGCTTAAGATTGATTTTACGTGTTCACGTGGATGGATTCAGCGATTTCAAAAGAGGCACAACATAGTGTGTGGAACAGTTAGTGGAGAAGCGGCAAGTGTACCTAAAGGGATTTGTGAAGATTGGTTATCTGCTGTATGGCCTAATTTACGCAGGGGGTACAAGGATGAAGAAATATTTAATGCAGATGAAACGGGGTTATTCTTTCGAATGTTGCCAAATAAAACCATGAAGTTTAAAGGTGAAAAATGCGTAGGCGGAAAACTGTCTAAGGACAGGCTAACTGTTTTGGTTGGAGCTAATATGACTGGTACGGAAAAAATGAAACTTTTAGTTATTGGGAGGCCAAATCTCCACGCTGCTTCAAAAATATAAAAACCCTGCCAGTTGATTACGAAAACAATGCAAAAGCCTGGATGGTTGCCTCACTGTTTGAAAAGGCAATAAGAAAGTGGGACAATAAACTGTTTAGAGCAAATAAGAAAATACTTTTGTTACTAGACAACTGTTCATCCAAACCTAAAAAATTAAAAGCCATAAAACTTGTGTTTCTACCGCCGAATACAACTTCGGTGCTACAGCCAATGGATCAATCAAGGCATTAAAAAATGAGTTTAGAAAATTGCAGCTAACTAAAGTCTTAGAAAAATATGAGACTTCTAATGACCTTTACAAATTAAACATTTTGGAGGCCATTCTATTTATATCACAAGCTTGGGATCACGTTTCCCAACAGACAATTTCAAGATGTTTTGGTCATGCAGGATTTACCGCCCTGCCGGACGAACATGCAAGTTCTGATGATGGGGAAAATCTTCCACTTTTAGAATGGATTAAACTTCAAAGCAAAAATAACCCCCCTGAAGACGAAAACTTACCTTTAGCAGAATGGATCCGTGACTTACCTATCGCTGACTTTGCTACCCAAGAAAACTGGGAAAATTTTGTAGAGGTTGATGAGGTTCTGACAACCACGGATGAATTGAACGACTCAGAAATTTTGGAAGGTCCACAAGAGAGTGGAAAAAGTAATGAAGAGGAGGAGGAACAGGGAAGATATTGCAAATCCGACTTTAGTGCATCTAGAGAATATGATTGAAAAGGCGTTCTTAAATTCTAAGAAAAAACAAAAACAATCTGTATTGACTGACTTTTTTAAAAAAGTTTAGTTTTTAGTTTATTAATTTTTTTGTTGAGTTGTTCTGTTTTATAATTAACATTTTATTATACATTTTTTCATAAGTTTGTATACAAATGTACATTAAGTATGTACATACATACATAATATGTACATACTCACATAACATTATATGTATGTATGTATGTGTACGCACATACATCTGAAAATATTCCATGTTTTTAACTTTTTTTATTGAAAATTTTAAGAGATATAATCACTTTTTCGTAATAAAAATATATAAGGCATTTTCTTACTTTTTTCTCTCTATAACGACGCTCGGTTATAACGACCGAAATTAAGCGGTCCGTTCAATGTCGTTATAACCGATATTCACTGTAGCAGCAATATCCGCTTAAATAGGTTATTACTGGGAGTTCTGACTGTATAGCTTCGGTATCAGACGGTCTAACTATGATTTTAGATAATAAATTATTAACATGTTCAGAATTTAAATTGGTGTCAAGAACATTTTTTGACAAATAATTGTAGCAATTTGGGAAAACCGTTGGCACAGAATTTTCTTTTAATCGGGGGTTTTTTAAATGTAATTTTGTAATTACTCCGGCAGTTAGGCGCACAATACTTAAACGGCGTGTTTACGTGAATTTAAACGTACAAAAACTAATAAATATAATTAAATCATAAAAATGACACTGTTTTGTTTTCGGTTAGCAAGTGCCGGTTGTCGGCCAGTACGTCTAATGGCCAGTTATCACGATACGACATAAGCAAAACTGCATTGGTCTATGCTTTAATGCATTTCTTACGGGAGGCGACTGCAGGCCTAGATGTGGTGACGTCAGGCCTATTTTAATTTCAGCTGATAGGCCTCGTTGTCTAGCAGGTATTGGAATGGCGCCGGCGGGCAGGCCTGAATATACGAGGGATGTTAAATAAATTATAGTTATATAATATATATGTTAAATATAATTAAAGTTATATAAACGCGACGAAGTAATTTTGGGTAAATACAATCAAGAAACGCTGGTGGAAATATTAATTTTATTATTTTTCCAGGTTTAGTATAAAATCCCCTAGCTTTCTATTATTTTTTGTAAATTTCCTGACTTTTAATCGAATTTCTGAATTATATGACTTTGCCAGGTTTTTCTAGGTCGCTAAGAACCTTGTAAACGTGTTGGTTTTAATCTTTATAATAAGATGTTTAAAGTTTAAATTCAAATTTACCATGGGTTGATACAACGAAAACTATATTTGATGCAAAATATTCTGGTTGATGGGATAGAGAATATAAAACTAAACATTTAGAATGAGTATAATAAGCACCAATTCTATTAAAATTAAAACAATTTTAATAAGAACAAGTTTTGTTTAATAGAAATAGCCTAAGCTCCAAGCCACTTTTAAAAGTCGACGTTTTATCATCTTGTCAGTTTAATTTGCTTTTTAACATACTGTACATTCCAAGGTATAGTATTGTGTTAATTGCTGTATGTTGAAATATGAAAGACTGCCAAATTTAATTTAATTTTAAAAGTATCAGCTTATTTAATGAAAATAAATAAATGAAAAACTTGGACCTTGAGCAAAGAAGCATGACATCACATATACCTAAACAAAAATTGACTTACAGAATGTTTACAAACCGTGCCAATATTTAATTGGGTTATTATTCTAATATCATAGATCCATTAGAAAAATCCCGTCTGTTATTAAGGTATTAACCTATATTCCATTATATTTGCCTTCAGACGTCTGTTTAGCGTTGTATAATAGCTCAGGAAAAAATTAATTGATCATGCTTCACTTCATTTGAAGCGCAAGAACAATACAAGACAGAAGAATTCAATATAAAATTAGATACGACTATTAGCTATTTTGTTGCAGAATGTCGGTTTTTGCATATATGTAATTCTTATTATAATATTCATTTAAATAAATCCGTAAATTTCTTTTACCCAGAATTTCCCTCGTTATGATTCTTTCCTTTTATTAGTACTAATGAAGTTTGACCCAATTTAGTTCAGTACATAGTCATGTAGAAACAAATATATACTATCTTTGAAACATTTATATTAGGTACCGTTTTGCTCCATCATATTGGATTCCTATTACTATCTTACCACTACCTATGCCACACTTGATTTTTGAGTATAATTTTAAATACATTTAATAAGTAGATTGCACATTTATACACAATGCCATTTTATTCCGTCATGTTCAATTCGTACCAGTTTAACTTACATCACATTTAATTTCTGTGCAACATTTGAAGTCCATTAAATTGAATCAATTCCGTTGATTTTTTAAACATTTTATTTGGCCGCAATTATGTTTGTCCATCTTCAATTCGTACCACAATTTTACAAGTTTATCTTATCTCTACATTACACTTAATGCCTGGCCTGCACAAAAGCTGTAAAAAGTAGTTTTTTTCACGCGGATTGGATGGAAACACGCGGCAGCCGACTTCGCGGAAATGGAGTTAAAAAGTCGGCTCATCTTCTTCGTGGCGCTTACGATTATTGACGATTGACGTCGCTCATTGATTTTATCCATGTCGGCTCTGTTTTATTTCCCGAACGATCCAATTTCACCAAATGTTTATTACTACCCTTTCCTATAATACTTATTGTTATTTGTTCGTATTAGTTTTGGTTTAGTTCCTTGATCTGCAAAAACAAGCTGCAGTGGCGGCTCGCGGGTGATAAAGTAAGTGAAGTACAAATGAAGTAAGAAAATATCGCAATATATTTTTTTCCAGAATTTTTTTTATATGTGGAAGAGGTAGAATATTTTTTTACGACTTACCTACATTTTGTATACTAAATCAATTCTCCTATCCTTCATAGCAGCAAATTTATTTATAACATCCTCATAAAATGGATGAGTTGTCCTCCGGACATTCCTTTTGAAATGAAATATTGCCTAGAGAAGTAAGTCTTTTTTGAGATATTGTATTTCTTAAATAAGTTTTTACACGTTTGAGGCAAGAAAAACTTCTTTCCAGTGACGCACTTGTCAAAGGTATTGTCAAAATAAGGTAAAACACTTTATATGCTTTGGTTAAAATATCTTTATTTTCATTAATTTTTTTCAATGGCTCTTGCAGCGATATATTCCAATTACTGTCATTGGCAAAAATAAGACCAAGCTCATTTTTAAGTCGTTGACTTTTTGAAAATATTTACCCATATAACTGTAAGAAATTTTGAAACGGGCCAGTCGGAAAATTTAAACTATATTCGGAAAATTTAGCAGAAGCTGCCAAACATAAAAATGTAAGTTTTTCAGAGTCTTGAAAGCTTAGTGTCATTTCCATTTCCATTAAAATATGGTCTAATACTTAGCCCTAATTTCTTCAGGTGAAAGCTTAGCAAGCTCACGTTTGTAATGATTTATTCTGTAATAGAATTTGCTTTATCAAACACGGTATTAAAAAAAAGTTCATTTCTTTTTTTACAGAGCGCCCCACGACAGCGTTTTATATGGGATGCGCAAAAATGAATGTCAAAAGATTTTTTTTGAAAACGGCAACTTGAACAATCACATTTACTAACTTTGAATTTGAAGACCAACGAGTTTCTGTAATTGTTAGTATACGCCTCGTAGATGCAGATGTAAGAGTATACGTTCGTTTGGCTGTGATAAAAAGATGAGGGAATACAAATACAAATTTTTTTAAGGCCATTTAGATGGCCAGACATCACACTTGCGCCATCGTAACATTGCCCTATTAATTTATGTTTATTGTCAAATTGGTCCAAAATTTGATCTAATACAGAATATAAATTCTCCGACGTTTTATCGGAGCTGACATTATAAAATCCTAAGAATCTCTCGACTACTGAACCTTCTGAATTAACGTAACTTAAAATTATGGAGCACTGGGAGATTTTGCGTGGTGTCATCCACTTCCACCGAAAAAAACTGTGTGTTCATTATTTCATTTTTTACATGATCAGTTAAATAATTAGAAATGCATTCAATTAATAAATTAATTATTTCGTTTTGAATAGTTTTCGAGTCACCAGTAAGAACATTTTTAATTTTTTTTGTGATGATCTTTTAATTCTTGGGAACTTCTCGATATTAATAAACCTAAAAGCTTTTTAAAATTCTCACTATTTATTAACTCGCTGCTCTCATCATGGCCGCGAAAGACTAACTCTTGTTTTGCAAGGTACAAACCTGCGTCAATTACCAAGCACATAAATAGTCTATTTAATCGGACGTTTTCGTTAAAATGTATTTTATATACTTTAGCATTTTCTTTTAAAGTGTTACCTATAATGCTTTGATTTTTTACAAATGTTTTTAGCATTAATTCGCATTTTAAATGCTCCGCCGAGTCTTCATGTGTATGTAAAGACCTTCATATATTTAACAGACATGCAAATCCTTCCTTATTTCACACTGAATATTTATTGGGAACTAGTAAACAAGGCCAGCAAAACTATTTTTGTAATTGTTGTAATATTTGACTACTACATAACCATTTGTACATCGAAAACCAGGATGACGATTAAAACTCTGATCTTGTTCCTTCCATCGATTAAAAGGAGTTTCCAACAAAATGCAAACCACATCCGTGTTCGGATTCATCAATAATGTAAATTAATAAACCCGACACCAAATAAAGTTGTAACAACACCATAAATAAATATAACACAAAATAGTCAAGTAAAGTGCAAAGGAACTAACCGGTTGCAGCGAAATCGACGAAAATAAAAGTAAACAACCACCCCAAACTGAACGACACGTGGGTGTAGTGTACTGCGTTAGCAATTCACCGAGAGCGTTGTATGGCGCTGGTTAACATTAATCTTCCATGCGGTCGACGTCATCGCGAACGCGTTGTCATGGCAACGTAGTAGGAAAATCGTAAACTAAACATAGCACCTCCAGCAAAGTCGAGGCATTTTGCGCCACTGTTATAGTTGTTATAATAAAGTTCGATTGAAAGTTTTAATGTACAGATGTACAGTTTATTTTTTGCCAATTAGGTGAATAAATGAATGTAAAAAATTAAATTTTAAGAGATATATAATAAATATAGTTAGATGTTTGCTTGTTTATTTTTCCTGGTGAAGTAGCACTTCACCCGAATAGCCGCCATTGACAAGCTGTAAAGTGCAGTTTGTTTGCTTTTTACCAAATAAATAATATAAGAAGGTTAACTAGAAATAAGAATTTTCTAATACAGAGTTTTTCTACTATCTTTTTTATTTCTGAAGATAAGAAATATTAAGATGTAGGTACATGAGGTCTAGGTAATAAGTTGGTTAGGTAAATAATAAAAATTTGTTGTTGTTGTGGTATGTACAGAGTAAGTCAACAACACTGTGATGTATATGCTTTATACATTAAATTTGGCAGCAAACCATATCTGAATTATTATGTAGTAACAGTGTTGCCAGACGTACCATTTTAATGGTTACCATTTTTTCCTCATTATGTACAGGGTGATTAGTTAAGGGTAGCGAGCGGCCATATCTCATAAGATATTGGTCGTATAGATTTGAGAAAAAAAAATCATAATAAAAGTCGCCAAGAGAAATTGCTGAAAATTATTTTCGAGTTTGTCAAACGTGCGCTAGAGGGCGTAACACCCAACACCAAGTAGAAAAATGGGGTTTTTATAGAATTTTGCCTAATGAAAATATATCGATGATATCATTTTCATATTTAGTGACCATTTCCCTACACTTTTTGTCTAAAATGTTTTGTTCTATATATCAAAATAAAGCGGTGGGGGAAGTTCAATTGTTTTTTCAAACAAACCAAGATGTCTCCCGTTTCTTTTGACCGATTTTAGCAAACTTAGGCTCATATGAAAGAGCATACTTTGCACTACAAAACGCTTATTTGGTTTTGAATTTTTGACTTTTGCTGGCGTCGCTAGATGGCGTTAATTGAATTAGTAGCATATTTTTTAGTTTTTTTCAAAAAAAAACAAATGTAATGGTATATTCATTTTTACATATTTTAAAAGGGGATACATTTCTCTATAATTTAATGAAAATAATGTATCATCTACCTTGTTTTGAACCGTTGATATTGACCAAAATATTATTTTATTAAAAAATGGCACGCCACTGCTTTTTGTCAAAATAAAAATCATTTTCGTAATCACTTATTAGTTGCTAACAAAAAGAACCTCTTGACTTTTTTTCGTTAGACGATTGAAAAAATAAGATGTTTAACAATGATAACTATAAGGTTCAAAATTATTTTTAAATATCACATCTCACAATAATAAAATTATTACCTATTATTTTTATCATTAATAATCATTTAATTAGCCAGAGAATGCTTTAGTTCATAATTTATTATTAATAATTATTATTATTTCATAAATTAAATTAAAAATCAAACTTAACTAACATCGCATTTAAGCGAAGCAGGCCATGATCTACTTTAAGAAACAAAACACCAAATTGTCAATCACGTTGATATTCATTTTGATAGTTCCTGCTATTGACATCTAATTTAATGTTATGTAAAAAGTATTTTTACAACAAATCATGCCTTTTATGAATGAAGAAGCCTTTGATATGTTGAGAATTTATTTTCAATGTTTCGAAAATGTCGAAAAAGTCAAAAATTCAAAACCAAATAAGCGTTTTGTAGTGCAAATTATGCTCTTTCATATGAGCCTAAGTTTGCTAAAATCGGTCAAAAGACACGGGAGACATCTTGGTTTGTTTGAAAAAACAATTGAACTTCCCCCACCGCTTTATTTTGATATATAGAACAAAACATTTCAGACAAAAAGTGTAGGGAAATGGTCACTAAATATGAAAATGATATCATCGATATATTTTCATTAGGCAAAATTCTATAAAAACCCCATTTTTCTACTTGGTGTTGGTTGTTACGCCCTCTAGCGGACGTTTGACAAACTCGAAAATAATTTTCAGCAATTTCTCTTCGCGACTTTTATTATGATTTTTTTTTTCAAATCTATACGACCAATATCTTATGAGATATGGCCGTTCGCTACCCTTAACTGATCACCCTGTACCTGTACCTTTAAAAGTGATAAAAATACCATTTCTTGGAATTGCTTAACATGAGTTCAAGTGTGCTTTATCCAATGAAAACTACTTCATCTGTTGATTCTGACAATGGAAATATAGTAGAAATCGAAGACTGTTTTAGAGATACATTAATTTCTGATTAATCTCTTATATGTATGTTTTTTTGTTTGTTACTATGTATTTTATGTTTTCTATTTGTATTATGTAGTTTTATTAGTAAAAATCAAAAAGTACCATTATTTGTTGAAAAATACCATGAAATTTATTGGCTTGTACCATATGTATGTCCCACCAATCTGGCATCACTGTGTAGGGACAGCGAACATGTCTTGTTAATGTTCGGTGGTAGTGACAAGTTGTGTATCATGTAAAAATTTGTCCGCGTAAACAGGTGCGTCAAAAAAGTAAAGGTGCAAAAAGTATTATTTTTTAAATGGAACTCTCAATATAGGTATTAATGAATTTTTAAATTGTATATACAATTTTAGAGAATAGATGTATAAGGATATTGAATATAAATTGACCCCACATATAACCTTTTTTTTTTAACGATGCTAAGCGACTAATCGAAAAATTATAAATTATCATTTCCAAAAAAAAATAAATTTATCAATTATTTCCAATACTTAGAATAGAATATTGATTATTAATTGTAATTTTGATAATCGGCCACCTCTAAACCCCACTAGCGACTGACGTACCAGCTGCCAAAGTCAGACGTTTAGGTGGAACCTAAAATCCCCTCATTTCTTCGGAACATCCAAAATAATTTGAACCAGTTTCATTTAAACTCACTTGTATTGTGACTTTCAGATCAAAATATTACATACACATTACAAAAATATTAAATACATATTATAAGCTTAAATTGTTAAATTTTGGCAAACTGTTCCTAATTTGTTTCCTGGTCATTTTCCCTTTCCAGACCTCTGTGGCTTATCTTCAACAAGTCACTTTTGACCGGAAGATCTCTGGAGCTTTGGAAGTCCTCGTATGTCACTCCCATTTTTAACAATCAGGGTAGCAGGTGTGAGTTGGAGAACTACCATCACATAACACTTATTTCTCATATTCGAAAAACTTTTGAATCTTTGGTGTCCGATTTTTTGACATTTAAATTCAAAAATGTCATTGGAGAGAGGCTGGTCTGTAGACTCTCTATATACTGACTTTTCCAAGGCATTCGGTAGGGTCAATCATGACCTTTTAGTTTTGGAACCTTCTCAGTATGGTGTGGGTGGCACTCTGCTGTCCTGGTTCAGCTCGTATTTGATGGGACAGACTGTTAGGGTGAAGTCTTTCTGCTGTCATACTATCAATGTTACCTCTGGTGTACCTCAAGGAGGTCACCTTGCTGTTTAATTTCTTCATCAATGATGTGAGTACTTGCTTTCATCATTCTCAGTTTCTGCTTTATGCAGACGACTTAAATATATTTAACGTTCTTAGTTCCCCAAATGCATGTAACAGGATGCAGGATGCCATGCACATTTTCGTGTTAACTTTACCTTAATCTTAACACTACAATGTATACAAAAAATTAAATAAACTTGCCGTATTTCATCGTTTTTGGAAATATTACCGCTTTTTTATTTTAAAGATGTATAATCGAAAAAAAAGTAATAATCTACGCCAATGAGTTCAGCAATTTTTTAATGTTACGTTTACCCCTACTGTACCTATTTTCAATTTGACTATAATTGATTTGGAGTTCTCAAAATATAAAATATTTACGGTAAAAAATCGAATACCTACGCCCATGGCATCCTAAATCTAAATTGTTGAGACACGTTTCTAATCTATTTCTTGGTACAAATTAAAACGAATTATAATATGTTCTCAAAATATAAAGTATTTACGGTTTTGTTCCCTTAAAAAATCGAATATCTACGCCCATGGCATCCTAAATCTAAATTGTTGAGACACGGTTCTAATCTATTTCTTGGTACAAGTTTGAAACGAACTAAAATTTTACCAGTTCATCCAGTTTTTAGTAATATTTGTTTTTACCTTTTATTAGGCAGAATTGTATCTATAATTTAATTACAAACTCTTGATATTATCTAAGTTTTTTTTATTTTTTAGACCAGGACCGTATATACGATTTGATTAATATCTATGACAGCTGTCAAAATATATTTTTTTTTTGAATAAATTGTATATATACATTTTAAGGAGTTCAAAAGTTACCCACGTCTCCTTTATAACATAATATATGCTTTTCTTGACCGGTTAACTGGAAACCTGCCAAAATGCCCCCTCCTTTTTGGTCAACCCCGTATAATGAACAAACATCACCTCAATTTTGTTTTAAATATGTATACTCGAGAAAAATTTAATATCTACGTCATTTCAATGTTAGAACATTTACCCCACCTATTTCTGTTTTCAGTGTGACTATTATCGGTTTTGTGTCCTAAAAAGATGATTTTTTTACTCTTTTATACGCCTCGCTCAAACTTTTAGATTCCATAATTTCAAAATAAGGGCGCCCCCCGATCGTCGATTGACCTCGACACCCCTGTCTATGATCATAAACATTTCGAATGTTAAAAATGTTTCAAACACCCTCACACCTGCATGATTTTGTACACTCCAGGAGCCAGTAAATTTCATTTTCGTAAGTGTCAAAAGTATAGAAGGTGTTAAAAATTAGAAAAAACAAGAAAGATACAAGAGAAAAATAAACCACGCTACGGAAGAATACCTTTTTATCCATTTTTACAAACAAAATGAAGTTTAAGTGTCATTTCTAAGAAAATATAGAAGGCGTTGGAACACAATAAGAGATACTCTTTTTAAGTTTTTACCTTACATATGGCGTAACTAAGCTAAGCTCCCCCTAACCCCCCACTAGTTGCGCCACTGTATTATAGGTGGAGAAATTGCTGTTAATGCAGATAGTCAGGGATCTTGGTGTTATATTTGATAAAAAGTTAACATTTGTAAATCATATCGAAATGTGGTGTAATAAGGCACTAAAGATGTTAGAGTTTATAAAACGCCACACTAGGGATTTTAAAAATACATCTGCCTTAAAACACACCCACACCCAAAAAGCTTTATTGTCAAAGAATGAAAAAGAAATCTTAGTGACAAAGCAATAGCAAATTATAATTTACAGCAAAAAAAAATTATTACAATGATTATAGCTAGATAATATTAAAATACAAAAATCTATGTATGAATAGTAAAATATATATTAATCTTTAACATACTCAACATATAACTAAAGTACATATAAAAAAAAATATCATTAGTTGGAGTGGCTTCGATCACATATAGGTGAGCAGATTTAATGTAAATTAAGTGTGGTAACGTTAAGTTATTGTTTGAGTTTATTTGTGAACAAGCCGCCAATTTAAATTTAAACTTAGATTTTTCTTTTATCTGTAATTCGTAAATTTATTTTAATTTTATTTGAGATTTTTAGATTTTAAGAATGTTTTATTATGTAATTTGTTATTCCTTTTCTTATGTGCATGTTTGTATGCTTGTAGGTATTTGTATGTGGTATGTATGTATATATTTGTATAGTTGGCGCATTACCTTTCTGGAATGACGTCATTTTTGGTTATTTTTGTTTGATTTATGTTAACTGACAGTGACAAAAACATTTTGAAAAAACTCATTGTCGTTTCTTTACAACAGTCAATGCCGGTTTTGGTTATGTGTCTTTCAGAATATATTCGTCAAAATTGACATTGATTTGTTGTGATTCTTTTTAAACTTTTGCAAGATGCCGCGAAGATATAATCAGCAATCACAGCTAATAGTTTTGAATATCTTGGCTTTTTTTCAATTGGAAAAAGAGCAAGCTAAAAATGGAATCCTTCCGCAAACTGATAATATAATTGAACGAGCGTCAAATGCAACAAAACTTAGCCATACAACAATCATAAATATTAAGAAAAGAGGAATAACGAGCGATGAATCCTTTACCTCCAGAATGTCTCAAAAGCAAAAAGAGGTAAAAACAAAAATTACAGATTACTTAAAGAACAAAATAAGAGATACGATCTACTGCATGTATGCGAAAAATGAATATGTTACAATGCAGACTTTGCTTAAAAAACTAAAAGGGATAAATGAATATTTTAATTTTTCCATCACCTCGCTAAGAAAATACGTAAAAAGTATTGGTTTTAAGTGGAAGAAATCAAATAATAGAAAATACCTGATGGATTTGCCCCACATCGTCCACAAGAGAATCAATTTCTTGAGGGAATATGTCAAAAATCAAAATCTAGGACAAGATGCTTATACCACCGTATTTATTGATGAGACTTGGATTTTTAGTAAAGGTTCGTTTAGAAACAGCTGGCAGGATAACACTATGTCTACAAGTTCTAAAAAAGCTAGTGAAGGTCATCGATATATTGTAGTTCACGCTGGATCAAAGGAAGGATTTATTAAGGGGGCCAGTTTAATATTTAAAAGTGGACTAAAAAGCGGAGATTATCATGACAATATGAACAAGCAAAATTTTGAAAATTGGTTTAAAAATCAGCTGGTACCAAATCTTCCTCCAAAAAGTTTGATAGTGATGGACAACGCAAGCTATCATTCCGGCCTTTTAGAGGATATTCCAAGAAAATCATGGACAAAGCAGAGATTGATTGGATGGTTAAAAGAAAAGAACATTGACTTCCCAGAGAGGGCCATGAAGGATGAAATATGGAGCATTGTAGAAAAAAATTGTAACATTGAAAAAACATTCTACCTTGACGAATATGTGAAACCTTTGGGCCACAAAATACTAAGACTTCCTCCATACCATTGTCAATTTAATGCTATTGAAATGGTATGGTCTGAGTGTAAGAGGAAATACGACCAATACATTGCTAGTCTGAAGGGGACATCATCGGAAGTTTTGGCCATGTGGGAAAAAGCGATAAATGAAGTATCTTCAGGGCATTGGAAAAATTATGTCAGCCACACAGAAAGGGTAATCCAAGAAGCTTGGAAGACAATACAGATATGTGATGCTTCAGACATTGCGCCACTTGTAATTAGTACCGACGAAGACAGCAGTGACGATGAAGAATTTAGTTCTGATTCTGAAGACAGTGAAGGGGAGTAGTTTTTATTTTTAAAGTTAGTTAGTTATACATTAATTTCTCTCTTTTAGTTTTTAAAGCAAAGTCTGCATTGTAACATATTCATTTTTAGCATACACGCAATAGATCATATCTCTTATTTTGTTCTTTAAGTAATCTGTGATTTTTGTTTTTACCTCTTTTTGTTTTTGAAACATTCTGGAGGTAAAGGATTCATCGTTCGTTATTCCCCTTTTCTTAATATTTTTTCAGTATTGTCTGTAATTGAGAATTAAAATAATTTTGATGAAAATGGGTAACTGGCGTCAATTTATTACATTGCAAACAAAGAATAAGACTAAGATGAAAGAATTTATATTTAGTAATGTCTTATTTGCAAAATAATTTTAGTTTTTGAAGTTATAATAGTTATTTTTGTATTAAGTGTGCAAAATGAGGGTTTTTTTATGGCAATGAGAGTGTTAATTTTTTGCCAGCCATTTTCGACAAGTTGCAGCACTTTCTGTACAGAAAATGCCAATTTTAAATTCGCTTTAGCCAGTGCTGAACGCACCCCTCCTATCTACATCACTGCATACGTTTAGGTTAGGAATCATCGCTGAAATATAAATAATATAAGAAATACGTTATTTGAAACCAGCGTGACGTCATTCCAGAAAGGTAATGCGCCAACTATATATGTATATTTTATCATTTTAATAAATATAAGTACACTGTACGGGTGGGCGTGTCCCGTTGATATTGTAATAAATAAATAAATGACTACTCGCTTCAAATTATATTTTTTGGCTTTAAATATAGCAATTTTTAATGTCGATAGGTTTCAGCAAAATTAATTGGTCAAAAATCTTTTACGGGGCTCGTTATAGAGTAATTAGACCTCCAACTTTTTTTGTAATATTGGATGGACAAAAAATTATCTCTAAGTTTTATTGCCACAACGTAACCAGACATTCTAGTGTACATACTGGAGTTAAATTATAGCAATAATAGCTATATAAAATGCCAAAATATGTCATTTTTAGTTAACAGAGATCAATGTCAAAATATGGTCGAAAATTAGACATTTTTTGCCAAATACTCAGCAGACATCTTTTAGCAAGTATTTAGGCGAAATTATAGTAATAATAGCTATATAAAAATTCTAGATTATGACATTTCAAGACAACAGAAATCTAGAGGAAAAAATATGGCTCTTATTTTGCTTATTTTAGCTATAATATTGCCAAAAAAGACCACTTTTTCAAATTTATGTTTATAACATATGAAACTATACTTAAACCTCACTGAGGATTTATTTACAAAAACGAAATATAAATTATTTATCATACAAAATGCCTACTTGAGGTAAGTATATAACACATTTTGACAAATAAGCATATTTCCTTTTTTGCCAATTATTTGCAAATGTGAACATTATTAAAATACCAACAAATTTAAAATACAGACCTATTAAAGAGTAAAAAATTACTAATGATATGTTTATACATTTTCAGTAATTAAGGCAGATTCTCGAGGCACAATCAGAAATAATCTATTACTCCACTCCTAAATTTTAAATTAGCCATTTTTTAACAAATACTATAGGCCAACCAAGTATAGGCATTTTTATTTTTATAATTTTAGTAAATGTTGCCATATTTTGGCTACATTTGAAAATGATTGACCTTTGATAACAATTTGTTTACAAAGTGGCAAATTTCAAACAATATTTACTTAAAAAATAACCCTCAAATTTTTATGTTCCGCTATGAATGAAATTAATATTAACACGTTCGCGACGGCAGTACATTTGGCAAAAATTCCTCGCAGCCGAAAATGCGTTTTTGTAATATTTCATTTATAAATGTAATTTTTGTGTAATGTAAGCTTTAACAGAGTAAGTATACGTGTTTTTTATTGTTTTCTTTTTCATTCTCTTCTGTGTACCACCGGTGGCCCACAACGGCTATAATGAATAGTTTTTTCATTACAGCCGTCGTGTACCACCGGTGGCTCACTAGAAATATACGTTTTTGCTACAGGTATTTCATTTTATAATATAGTTTTTGTGTAATATAAGCCCTAACAAAGTAAATATAAGTGTTTTTTTATTTTTTTTTTCAAATTTGTTGTGTACCACCGGTGGCCCATGACGGCTATAATGAATATTTTTTTTTTCATTACAGCCGTCGTGTATCACCGGTGTCCTATTGGAAATTATCGTTTTTGTGCTATTTCATTACTAATACATTACTATTTCATAACTAATCTACCTCTTTTATTCCAGAATAATTATTGGAGATGACTTCTCGAGGCAAGAAAATGTTGTCAATGCTTCCTTCAGAAACCAAGGAGTCACCAGAATTGCATTTGGATTTGCAGAATGTGATACCTTCAGAATTAGAACAAGTTTCACCTGTACTTCTTCCAGACCAAACAGAATTATCACTGCCGCTATCGCCTGCAACGCCGCCAACATCTTGTGCAGACCCTTATGTATCAGTAAACCAATCAACTTCAGCTTCTTCTCAAGTCAAATTCCACACTGGAGCTTATTATTCGTCAGCTCCATCGTCTTCAGAAGATTCTGAACCTCAATCTGACCCATATGCAGACTCGTCAGAATCATATGTACCCACCGATACGGATCAAGAATCAAATCAGGAAAGCGAAACTGAAAATGAAGGTTTGAATAATGTGCCGGAAGAAGTCGATGAAGCAGATAATGTCAATGAGGATGAAGGCGAAGAAGAGGCACCTGTAAATAATGATAATAGATGGAAAGCGTGCCAAGATATTCCCGTGCCTTTTCGATTTTCCGGACAGAGTGGTCTAAAGTTACAAACCTTGGACTTATCAAATCCATATAAGATTTATAGGCAGTTTCTCACTGATGAAGTGCTAGACATTATAGTTACAGAGACAAATCGGTTTGCCGGTCAATATATTAGGTCACGTGTTCTTAGTCGTCGATCAACGTTGCGTAAAAAAAATCTTAAGTATTTTGCTTTGCCGGTTGCCGGAAATGCGTCTGTATTGGTCAAGTAATGACATGTTTGGTAATAGCCGCATCAAAAAAACAATGAGGCGCGACAGATTTGACACCCTTTTAAAATTTTTTCATTTGTCAAATAATCAAGACCCTCTTGCTATTAGCGACAGACTTTTCAAATTGAGGAACGTCGTATACCTTATCTCTAACCAGTTCAAATAAACTCTTTCTCCTGGAGATAGTGTTGTAATCGATGAGTCAATGGTACCCTGGAGAGGCCGGTTGGTATTTCGGCAATACCTCCCAGCCAAATCCCATAAATATGGGGTAAAGTTGTACAAAATTTGCACACCGGAAGGGTACACATATGATCTTAGAATATATGTAGGAAAAAATGACCCAGATGTACCAGATAATGGTCGTGAACATACTTTCAACATTTGCATGAGCCTCCTTGAAGGACTTCTCAATGTAGGTAGAACCGTCTATGTAGACAATTATGGATCGAAACACTTATTTGTGTGGAACTCTTAGATCTAATAGAAAGGGTAACTCAAAAACCGTTTGCAACAAAAAACTGAAAAAAGGAGAAATTTATGGCGAACAAAACCAAGATGGAGTCCGTGTGATAAAGTGGGTTGATAAGCGTGCAGTTTTCATGATTAGTACTGTGCCCAGTCATACAGCTAACCTAAAAGATACTGGAAAAAAAAAAAAATGAACAGGTTTTAAAACCTCCAACTGTAATTGATTACAATAAAAACAAAAAGGGAGTTGACATGTCAGACCAAATGTCAGCGTACTATAGTTCTCTTCGTAAAAGTATCAAATGGTACAAGAAAGTCTTTTTTGAAATTGTGGTGGGTACATGCATCGTTAATTCGTGGATTATTTATAACAAATTTGGCAGTAATGAGAAAAAAATGGACATACTTCAAGTTCGAGAAAAAATTGTAGATGGGTTATTGAAGGACGAAGACGAAAACAATGTTCGTAATGATACCGTAGAAGCCGAAGATGATGTAGCTTGTTAGAATACTAAGAAATATCATAATTTGTATTTGATTTTGACATACCTAAATGTACCTAAAAAAATTCGTTTTTGATTTTGATTTTCTACTAAGTTACAATTAGGTATTTTTATAAGATATTTTAGCTTGTTAGAATAACAAGAAATGTCATAAAAATAAATATATATGTAATAAATATATTACAATAATTTGTTATGCGTTTATTTTTTGTTGTTATGTAAAACCCATATTTTTGGCCGGATGCGCCACCGGTGGTACACTGATATAATTATTCTATTTCTAAAGCTGTTCACTCAATTTGATAGGTATTATTCGTGTCCGCTGAAATTTAGAACGTATTTAATCCAAATCCAACCGTGGTACACCGGTGGCCCACGACGGACGTCTGGGGATAGTCGGCGTGTACCACCGGTGGTACACGTCGTCGCGAACGTATTAAACTAATTTCCTAGCAGCCATTACATAACCACGCATAACCACATAATGGCTTATTTTCTCATTACTGAAACGCATTTGACATTTTGTTTTGCACAAACAATGTAATATAATATAAGTGTGTTGCTGTTATGTAATATTATATTATACACAACAATATATTATACTAACACCTAACCTAAGTACACAGTAACTAAGAATGTAAAAAATGCAATAAATCATTTATTTTTAAAATAATATTTTTCACTTGTATGACATTGTTTTACTAAATTAGGGTTTTCATTGAGTATCTGGTAAAACTTTTCACAATTCATCGTACTAAACTTCTGAATGAACAATGCGGGCAATGTGTCCACTTTTAAACTTGTTTTTTCTGATGTCCAAATTGTATTCATGAGGAAAAAGTCGCGTTCAGTCGACGCCTTTGTGACAGGCAAACAAAGTAGGTACTGCACTATGCAGAGGAAATATTGATGTGGTATCTGTCGTTCCTTAAATTTTGCAAATACTTCCAACCATCATTGTTCCGTACTAGTCCTTGTTTTTTCCCATTTCTTTCGAATACTTTGATCTACGTAGCTTCCTTCATCAAATAAACCTTCTTCATTTAATTTACTCATAGGCATCTGCTCCAACATATGTTTGTAAGTTTGCTGTACATCGTCCCATTTGAGAGGCTGTCTCAGCTAAATCCAAGTAACATTTTTAAACTCGTACTGATGGGCATACTAGTCCAAACACTGAATGTAATTGTGTTAAAAATTAGGAAGGTGGCCTAGACAATAATTCCTATTGATTTCACCTCTAGTTTTGTTAGCTCATTTGTTATGCTCAAAGGCATTCTATAAAGTTGGCTTTATCTTTGGTTATCCCTGTGATCTATGTAAGCGGATATGTAAAATTTGTGGAAACTTCTCTGCCTCCGAGATCAGAGTTGCACTAATGATTAACAGAATTATGCCATTTGTCTGCCCAGCATGCAGAGAAAACATGTTCAATATTCCTACTATTATCAATCGCTTAACGCAACTAGAGACATTAATCAATATTCGCCATTCTGATCAAAGGAAAAATTTGCGACACTGGAAAACAGAATTGTAGCGTTAGAGCGCTCACCTGATCAGACTGCGCAAAATAATAGCGAATCCACAAGAAAATTATTAAGTCTGGATGAGAGACTTACAAGAGTGGAGCAAAAAGGCTGCATTACAAATGACAGCTACTTAAATGTGGTAAAGTCCGCCGCGCAAGACAGAAACGTGCAAACAACATCATGGTTTTCAACTGTAGTCTCGATATTAAAGATGACGTTTCCCCTCTCTCAGAAATTCTAAGCAAGGCTTGCAGTCAAACAGTTAGAATTCTAAATATTAGCAAAATTGGCAAACCCAATCATAATGCCTGCCACGCTTTCCAGAGGCGGAGATGTCATGCTGGATGTAAATCGTCGTTGGAACTCCCTAAGGCTTGATCTAACCTTCCTCGCCGATATTGCTCCCAACGTGGATTGTGTGGGTTGTAAGATAAACTTCTTTAATTTTGTTGTTTTTATTATACTTGTTTATATTCCTCCTCATATCAGCAACACTGAACTGGAAGTATTTATTGACTGCATTCTTGCTGCTGAGCAACTACTAGGCAATAAATTAGTTATTATGGGCGATTTTAATATACCAGATTATGTAAGAGACACTGTAATTGAATCGAAATGCGGCTTAATCTGTAACTTAGCAAATATATTAAATGTCAAACAGGCCAATAATGTTTTAAATTCAAATAACCGTTTACTCCATCTAGTGTTTTCAAATATATCTTGCGAGGTTGTACGATATGGTGATGTTCCTCTTGTTGCAGAAGACACACACCATCCCTCTCTTTTCATTACGTTTGAAGCTATTCATCCTTCATTTAATAATTTTCCTATTAGTAAGAACAGTCCTAAACAGTACAACTTCAGAAAGGCGGATTTTCCTCGCTTATATTGCTTGCTTCTTGAGACCGACTGGTCATCAATACTGGAAAGTCAGAACGTCAATACATGCTGTGCAGCACTTTACCAAGTAATGGATACAATTTTTCAAGTCTGTACTCCGCTAAAACGGCAACGCCGCCATCGCTTTCCACCTTGGTTTTCGCATGATATAATAGAAAATATATATAAAAAAGAAAAAGCACATAAAGAATACAAAAAATATAAAACGCCGGTTCATTATCGGAGACTCTGCTCGCTCAGACGTCTTATTCACGCTCAGAGTGACGATGCATATAAAAATTATATAAGAAACGCTGAGATGAACATGATTTCTGATCCTTCCACCTTTTGGTCTTTTGTCCGAAATAAAAAGGGGCATACCGGCATCCCTGGTACCCTAAAGGAGGGTGACAACGAATACACAGATCCTTAAAGCACTGTTAATGCATTTGCAAATTATTTCCAAAGTGTTTATACTATTTCTTCTCCCAATAACTATGTTACGTCCCCTGTGTTAAACTCCGATATAATACGCATTCACACAATATGCTCTCAAGATATAATACTAGCTAGCAAGAAACTCAAAGACAAACCAACAGCCGGTGTTGATGAAATACCCAGTAAAAGTAAAAAAGATTGCGCGGGAGTCCTTTCTGTCCCACTTCTACACGTTTTTAACTTAATACTTGATAAGGGCATTTTTCTAGATACTTGGAACACAGCAAAAGTCATACCTAATTTTAAGAAGGGTGATAAAACATTGATACAAAATTTTAGACCCATCTCGATACTCTGTAATTTTTCTAAACTATTTGAAATTATTATGTATGATCAGTTATATTCAGGGGTTCGAAAGCTTCTCTCTCCCCATCAACATGGCTTTCTAGATTCACGTTCTTGCACGATCAACCTGGCATCCTGGTCCCAGACTGCCTGCGAGTCACTGGATTCCAGGGGACAATTAGACCTTGTTTACATAGACTTTCAGAAAGCTTTTGATCAAATCGATCTCTACATCTTGATACATAAATTGGAGAACTTTGGTATGTCACAACAACTCTTAATAATGTTCAAATCATTTCTATTAGAACGCTCCCAGTTTGTCGAATATGAGCACTTCAGATCACCATCATATAATCTCTCTTCTGGTGTACCACAGGGGTCCAATTTGGAGCCCCTGCTTTTTCTCATTTTTATTAATGATTGATTGATATAACTGAATGTCATACACTGGCATATGCAGACGACTTAAAGCTGTTTACTAAAATTCAGACTCTATCAGATTGTGATCACCTACAAAAAAATCTATCATTGGTATATGAATGGTGTCTTAGCAATAAACTTGTATTAAATTTATCAAAATGTTATGTAATGACCTTCAGTCGCAGAAATAACCCATTGATGTATAATTATGCTCTAGATGGTACAGTGCTTGGCAGACCGGATAGTAGTATTCAAGATCTTGGCATTGAATTTGACCCTAAACTTACCTTCATTCCCTATATAAATTTTCTAATTACAACTTCCTTCAAAACACTAGGATTTCTTATGCGGAACTGTAAAAATTTTACTGAGACACAAACAATGATATTATTATATTGCTGTTTCATAAGATCAAAGCTGAAGTATGCTCCAGTGGTTTGGAATCCTATTTATAATTGCCATGTTCAGGCTTTAGAAGCCTTGCAGCGACGTTTTCTAAAGTATTTAGCTTTTAGGGCAGATGGTGCTTACCCTCCAAGAGGTTGTGATCACGATCAGCTTTTGAAGAGATTTAATATATCATCCTTAGCAACAAGAACAAAGAGAATTCAAAGCTTAAAAGTAATATATGGCCTTACTCATAATAAAGTTGACTGTCCATTTCATCTTCGGGAGTTGCATTTTCGCGTTCCCCGCCTCAAAACACGGCATACTTCGGTGTTCTATCTCAGCACAGCCAGATCAAATATTTTTAGATGGAGTCCGGTATACTTTATGTGTTCAGTCCTCAACTCGGTGCGATTTGCACTTTGACTCATTGAATAGCATCATCGATTCCTTTTTAAATCTGGAGTGATCCAAACACTCATTAAGTTGCTTTTGTTAATACATGTAATTTACTTACTTAATTTTCTATTTTTTATTAAATGGTAGATCAACTAACTTAGGTACTGTAATACATATTTAGATTTAGATTTAGATTTAAGTATTGTTGTATCTCACAAAACAGTTGTTTTGTATTTTTTTTTCTTGTGTTTTCACTTAATTTTGTTATTGAATTTTCTGTAAGTGGGTTTTTTACCTGTTGGAAATAAAGGCTATTTATTTATCTCCCTCCATCATCTTTACAGTGTCATTGAATAAAGCAGCCTGGTGGTGTATGAAATTTAGCCACAGCTCATAGCATTCATTGGAAAAAATGCATATAATGCTGCAGGACATTTATCTTGAGATAAAAAATATGTTTTCAAAGGCAAATACATTTGAAAATTATTTCCAATGTTGGAAGAACTGCAAGCCATCGTGTTTTGCTGTAGCCTATCATTTTCTTGTATGGCACCTCCACATCTACACAGAACTCTTTAAGAGCTTTTACACATACGGTGTAGATAAAGAAATATGAACATATCTTTGTAACTATATATTCTATATCTACAGGTAACAAATCTGTAGCTGTTTGAATGGCATTGTGTGTGATGTGTGCTGTGCAACCAACTCCAACAATGTTTCTTCCTAAACAGCCTTGGAGTTTGTAGAAAAACGTTGCAATGTCCTTCACGTTCAACTCCGCCAAAATTTGAGTTAGCCTTATCAGCACAAAATGCTACCACCTTATCTTTTAGGACATGTTCTTTAAGGATACCCATCAAGTAATTGTATATGATCTTGGCGGTTTTACCAGGTAAATTTTTTACATCTAGTATTTTAAAGTTTATGCCGGTAACAGGGTGAAAGTACCGCACTAGCACTGGAAATAATTTTATGTCATTATGGTTTGAAGCATTCGTAAATAAAGAAATAAAAGGCACCTCACATTTTTAAGAACTTCTAAAGAATAAGGTTCAATGACATTTTTTGCAATAGCAATAAAATACTGTAGTATATTTTAATATCTTACACATAGTAAGTAGTTTAAGTAATGTTTTAATTATTATGACTATTATTTTTTACTTGGAGGTAAACCTTCCCCTTTGGACGTGTTGAACATGTTTGTGTTATACTGTTTGTGCATAATCTGATTTGTCTGGTAATATATATGATTTGATTCGAGCTTCACATTTTGTTTTAGCACTGCTAAATTTTTTTCAAATAATTTTTGAATTAATTAATTAGTACATACCATTGAACGAAAACTCTGATTGTGGCAGACCGTATGAAATGCCCATATAACTTCTGCTTTTGACAGCTCGGCTTCTTTCTCACTATATTTTTCAGTTCGTAAGAAACTTGTCAGCGATGCAGATGAACTGGCTTCATTTAACGCTTTTTTGTGTTTATCTGAAGATAAATGTCTAGATATCATTTTTCCCCCATAAATGTACCATTGCATTTATTACACTGTACTGCTGATGGTATCAAATACATCTCTAAAAATGGGACCTCTTTTTGCATATCTTCAGAGAATTTACAATTTCGTTTTTTCGCGGTCGGCGGCATTGTAATAGTGTAAATAACAGTCAATAGAACGTGTAACAAATATATGTAAAACTTACTATGAAAATTAAACTCATAAAATTTAAGTAAACACACCCACAAAAGGGACAGCCCCGCCCAATCCGGGACGGTTGGCTGCATTAGTTTCATGTGCTCATCTTAAGTTATTTCATCGGTAAAAGTGCCTGCGCAAATTTCCCAGAGTCAAACTTCGCTTGAAATATTTTGTTCAAGCTGAAATGTAGTTTTACTCAATCAAAAACTTTATTCACGAATTCCTACCCTGGTTGACTCTTTTAATATTATTTATACAGTTTGCAACAATTGAGGATTATCACATAAATGAAGAAAAACACAAAAAATACAAAATTTAAATAAATTTTGGAACAAATGTTCCTCAAGTATCAGTTAAAATACAAGTCACAATTCATCTAAAAAAGCCCGATTTTATAATGAAAAAGTAACAAAAAAACCCAATAAAATAAAAAATATGTGCAGAGGTCTAGAATATGGAAATTTAGAGCAAAAATTCAGGGCCTTTTCTAAAAAATCTCGGGACTGGGTGGACAATTTGATTTTTGATTTTATCAAAAGCTATTGAAAATATCTACAAAGTAGTCACACTATTTATAGAGGGCTTGCAGAAAACTCTCATATATTTCGGGATTGGCTTGAACATATAATTACATAAAACTCTCAATTTTAAGAGAAAGATGCAATTATTAATCTTACACAGCAATTTAGTTTAGAGGCCATCTTTCAAAATGACACAATACCAAAACTGGGTCACAGAGGAAGTCAAAAAATCTAAAGGTAGATTGAGGGGTCTATATCTTTTCCAAAAAAATCACCAATACCTTAAATTTCATTATAAAAAAAAATAAAAAGGAACACAAAGTTTTTGAGTTAGTGAAAAATACAAAACAAGCTTTTTGTAATAATCAAATTTTATGTTCTGATGATAAAAATAAGACTTCTTGGTCTATAATTAATAACCTCAGAAATAAATCTACTAATAAAACACAGATTATATCAATTATGGAAGAAACTTTTAAATTCTCCAACAAAAGTAGCTGACATCATGAATAAATCTTTTTATAGCCGCACCAGTAAATATTGTACAAAATATTACTTCTATCAATGTAGATGATATTCACATTCATTTACAGAAAACGAGGAAAACCAGTGTATTTTCTAAAATAAAAAAATAAAGAGGCACCAGATATGGATGGGTTGTCTGGTAAATTTATCAAACTATATGATACAGAACTTTCAATCCCTGTGTGTCACTTGATTAACCAATTAATTTAAAGTTACACATTTTTATTCAATTGCGAAAAAGCCAAAAAAGATTTTTATTTTTGTTTATATCTATGGTAGTACCAATAGGGTAAAGTGGTCTATAATGTGACGCGGAGCATAGTGAAAATTTTGCTCAAAACTGCTGATTTATTGATATGGAAGTAATATATCCCTCCATACATAAAGACATGATGTGTTAGTAAAATTTTCATTAGTTTGCTTAGTTGTCATTCATTACTTGAGAAATTTCTATATCAGGTAAGCTGTCACCATGTTGTTTTATTGACAGGGTAATGATTTTTGCAGCAAGGAAAATATATTGTTATTGATACTACACTAGACAACCATAAGATTTATTATGATGTTTGGGTCTGTAAAGAAAACAGAATAGGATTGTTAACACTTCCGCCAAATTGCAGCCATAAGCAGCACCCTTTAGATGTTAGTTGTTACTTCCCCTTTAAAACATTTTATAACAAAACTATAGATGATTGGACGGCAGTGCACCCTGATACTCCTTTAACCATAAATGATATTACCCATGCAGTTAGCATTGCCTTTCCACAGGCTTCTACTCTAACCAATATCATTAGTTGTTTTGCAAATACAGGCATCATTTCTTTCAACAGTCAAATATTCACAGATTCTAATCTCATGTGCTCATATGTGGCTGACCAAACAGAAAAAGCTAAGGATACACAAGATGAAGATCAATTTGAGAATTTGCAGTCATCAGAAAATGAAGGCCTCTTAAAAGTCCCATTGCAGGTCCATCAAATAAGAACACAGTTATTACCCCACATATCAGACCTTATTAAAAAGCAGCTGAAAGAAAATAATGTAGGCAGGGGAGAAAAAGGGCTAAGTCATCAATTTTAACTGACACTTCTGTAAAAGAAGAAATAGAGAAAAAGCATGAAGAGAGAGAGAGCCAAAAAAGAAATTTGAAGCAAATCAATAACAAGCTGTCAAAGTGAAGCGCAAAGTTTTCATAAAAGAATCAAGTTCATAAAGTGACGTCAGTGATTTGTTGTGACACTACAGATGAAGAAACTAACTTGGAGATATGGCTGCCAAAACCATTCTTGTTGGGAATTATGTTGTACTGAAATATACAAATATACAACAAAAAAAAACATAAAACATTATGTTGGTCAAGTATGTACTTGTTAAAATAGATGTACTTGACTTTATTGCTACTTTCTTAAAAAAGCTTTCTTCTGATAAGTTTGTTTTCACCGATAACATGTAAGGTATTAAGTTATTATTGCCAAGACCTAATGTGTCAGGCAGTATAGCTAGATCTACTTCTGAGTCTGCTTCTCAGTTTGTTTTTGCATATAATGACTTTGTTTCCATATTATGTATCATTCAATAAAAAAATAAATGCTGCATAATACAATATATTTAAATCCCACTATAGACCATATCACATCCCATTATACTACACCACCACATGGTTCATTGTGGGAAGGGTGGTCTATAGTGGTATATATATATATATATATATATATATATATATATATATATATATATATATATATATATATATATATATATATATATATATATATATATATATATATATACAACAAAATTTTCAATAAAAGTAATTTTTAGAGAAGACTATTCGGTTGAATTTCCCCTTAAACTGTTCATTCCATAGGTGATGATCTAGGTAGTACAATATCATGATATTATCAATTCAAATTTAACTTAGTTATCTCAAATATTATTCTACCTTTGAAGACAAGTATGCAGTGACAAATTAACCACTTACCAATTTTTTTCCTAGAATGTGGATCTGCTGCAATCACCAAATAAGATAAAAACTATATCAAGTAATTAACGAGTTTATTGTATAAAACGGTTCAACTAATTAATGGTAACAAATAATAAAATTAAATATTTAGATATTTCGGAACTTGAGTTGTTTGAGGTAATATAAAATTAAAATAACATAAAGATAATATCACAATCACAACTGAGTAGTCACAGCTTCGACATCACCGTTACTTAGACCATCATTTTTACCTGGAATTTAAAAACAGTATTTTAGACAAAAATTCACTGTACGATATTCTCTGAAACTATAACAAATTTGTCATGTTCATAAAACAACAAAATTTTCTACATAAATAATATTGTTTTGTTGGGGCTACAATTTAAAAACAACTAAACGTCACAAGTTCATTGTCACTGTCACAAATTTTGAAGGGCCATATTTTTCACTCTTGACAGGAAATCAGGAAAATATGAGTAAACCCTTATACCCGGTTGCGTCGTATAACTTACACTTACACTATTATTTTAACCCACAATTTTTTTCCTATCTGTTATTTAATAAAAATCTAACAACGTTATGAATTTAATTTAATATTGTTCAAAGAATTGAAACAATGCTAAAACGTTGATTATAAACAATTCTACTCCAATTGCTGCTTTTCATCCACATCAGTTTTTAGTTTTAGAAAAATCTACAGAAAGTAATTTTTGGCCGGCTTTCAAACGCTTGTTTCTGTAAATTTCTATCTTCTAGTTTTTCAATATTCTGTAACGTTTAGAAGTTATTTAACTAATCTCCAAAGCATCCGGAAGTATGTGCAATAATTTTAAAAAGAATTTTAATGGAAAAGAAAGTGTTAACGACAAATAGCGAATGCGCTGTAAAAATATAACCACAATGAGTTTTTTCTCGATTTGTGGGTATCTATCTATATAACCACGGCCGACCCCAAGCTGTTTTTTTATTAGGGCATGCATTTTTATAGTTTTATGATTATCCTATCCTATACTAGCGCATATTTAATAATATGCCAATATTCTATGTAGAACTGGGAAGACGAATAGGATAGAAAGCAGGAACAACTAGACCTCACATGTTCACAGCTTCTGCTCCCTTTCTAGCGGGGTTGTTAGTCTCTACACTTAAGTTAAACGGTTTATATTCTACATGGCGGTAAACTTTTCAAAAAATCGAGATTCTTAGCAATTAAATTTGGACGCGGGACTAATCGGGCATGCAGAATTCAGGAATCGCGCCTAAATCGGGACGACTGGCAACCTTACGAGTTGCTTGTGGTGTAACTATTCTGTACACGTTCTCTATTTTTTTTTAGAATGTAATTTTTTAGTTGGCAACCCAACTACCCTCAAGTCTATATGATTTCAAGATAGAGTGCAAGTAAACAAAAGGTATTCCGCGTGCAATATGACGTTAAATAAAGCTGGCTGATTATAATACAAGTTTTTAGCAACATTTTAAAGGCGTGTTGCACGCACAATACCTTTTATTTACTTGCATCTATCTTGAATTTAAATAAACTTTAGATAAAACAATCAATTTATTCAGGTGTAAAAACTGTCAAATAAAGGGGACTCTACCGTTATAAAATTATAAACTTTTATCTATGAAATAACAAAGATTATGGTAAAAATAAAATGTCCGTTGTACGTGAATCACAACGAATGTGCGGAAAACAATGTACCTATTATTATTTATAATTTGGTATGAGGCTTAGATGAAGCTACTTTACCTTGCCATGTTGATACAAACTCTGTCTCACTTTGGAATATCTGTACTTTGGTTCCACAGGAACTTTCTAAAGATTTGACGACCTTTTTTCTAGATACTAAGAATGCTACGGATTTGCCACTCTTCTGCAGATCATTTACCAGAGATTCAAAACACTAAAATATATATAACCAATACATTATTCAATTAAATTATTAAAATTTTATTTGACGTTTATAATCAAACAATCACCTATCATCATGTGTTGTGATTCAAATGCGTCTAAATACACTTTCTAATTCAGAGTATTTCATGCCAATTACATAATTGTGAAAGAACAAATTTTAGAAACAACTTGTGACATCTATGGCTGAACTTTAACCGAAAAACTAGTACCGCCATGTATTAAAGTAATTAATATTTACTAATAACTAGAGTAGATAGCGGCACAAGCCTGCAATGTTAATGGAAAAGTTACCTGTGTTTTAAATTTGTCATTCAAACTTCCCTTTATACATTAATTACTAAAATTAATTAACTCACTTTTTGTTACACTTTGTTTTATAATACACCAAAAATTCTGTTGAATGTAATATTCCAATTTATATACAATAAAAAGATATAAGATAACTTAATAATATATTGAGCCCGCCCAAGTTAATATAATTTGTATTAATTTCTAATTAAATAGTTTTTATTTTATTCCTAGTTTTTTTACAAAGTTCTCTCAGCCAAGTCTGAAATTAGTAGTTGTGTTTTACACAAAGTACATATATGAACTACACAAATTTGCAAGATAACACATTGAAATAAATTATGTATTTAATATCATTAATAAATATTATTGCAGAAATAATTGAGAGTTCTTTGTTAAAATTATTTTACTAATTTAAATATATTATCGTAAAACCTGTTTTTTTAGGAAAATTATTTAACTTGCCCATCTGACGTCATACACCTAATGCACCTAACCTACCTATTTTAATCCATGACATTTGGTTAAGGAATTTTTGCACTACTACTAAAGTTTCCTCATAGATGCCAGCAGCATCAACTCAATTCTCAAAAACTATTCACCATTTTTAAAAGAAATCCTGCCTTATTTTTGAAACTGACTATTGACTTCTTGAATAACTATTTTTTGTTTTCAAATATTGCAAACGAAAACGGTGTTTCAGCTTTTTTTATTGATAAAATTAATGACTGACTGTTTATTGTGTAAGTATTATTGTTGATTAATTGAATCATGATATTTCCAAAATAATTTTATAAGGGTTTTCAAGTTTATAAATAATTTTTTACCTTTCCTGCTGTGTAATCCAAGTTCATCATTCGCGAACAGTCCATTAGGATCATGTAAATGTCCTGCCCTGAATCCAAGGAATATTGGAATACTTTTTCCCTAATATACTCGGCTGCTGAGAAAAATACTGAAGAAGTTAACGTTACGCGGACATACGGTTTTTTGTCCTGCATCTGAAAAAAAGTACATCTGTGAAACAGGTCATTTTGATAATTAGTAACAGATTTCGAAGAACAGATTGTTTCCTTGGTTTTTTTCTATGTAATATGGGATAAACAGTACAGAATATAACAGTTAAACATATAGAGTGTCTCTTCTAATAAAATCCCCAAATAGGTATAGAAATGTTACCTAGGAGGGGCAAATTTTACAAGAAGTCTGAGGTAGGTATACTCCATTACACCCCTTAAAAATGTCAAACGGAAAAGCGTGCCAAGTAACACCTGGTTTGAAAGGTTCTTTACTTTTTATATAATTAGATTATAAAATGCAGAACATTTGAAAACCTTTCAAAGCAGGTATCACTTGAACCTTACTGGTTTAACATTTTTAACCGAGAGGGGTCGAGGGTTGAAAGTTGGTTATGATAAAATATGCTCTAACGTATTTTTAGCAAGTGCTGTTTTATAATTTTGATGTGAATATTGTGGTAAAAACACGCTTTAAATTCAAATGTCTTAAGATTTATTTACTGTCATTTTATATTCCTATTCGAATAAAATGTTTAGATTATTTTTATTTTTATTATACTTTAGCACCTTTTCTCTATTTGAAAATACAAACAAATCTAAGTAGAAATTTGCGGAGACATATTTGCTCACATGTATTCTAAGCTCTTTAGTTCACGTGATCTACACGATTCTAAATGGTTTATGGTTTTCTCTTAAAGTCTTACAACCAAAACAATTAATTTTTTTATATTTACTTTTTTAAGAACTGTATCATCTCAACATTTAGATAGCTTTTTTGATTGATATAAAGACAATTTTCGAATATGAATAAAATTATACTTTAAGATATTTACACATTATTTTTACTAAATTTACAGACGAGAAAATTAATAAATTTATTGGCTAAAAGTGCTCTCTATTTTTGCGAGAAAATGTATTTTTTTGTATACTACAGATTAATTATAAACATGCGAGGAGAAAAAGTAATAAAATAATACATTGCTTTTATATTTTGGGAAAAAGTTATTTTTAATAAAAAAAAATGTAAATTAAATACAATGTTCTACAACACGAAATAATCTGTTTATTTGTGTGAACAAGACAAAATTTATTTATTAACGCAATACACCGCTTTTACAATCAAGTTACATATAATACTATATTTATCTTAAGTTTCATAAGCTGAATTACTAATGTAATGGCAATAAGATAAACTAGCTGGCCCGACAGACCTTGTTCTGCCTCTTCTGTTAGATGGCGTTGAGTTTCCAGTGGAATTATAAGAATATGGGGCTCATTCACCATATCGTCCAGAAATGTTATTGAAGATAAACATATTCGTTTTATAGAAAGAGTACGCAATAAAACAATACAAAAATAGTGTTAAAGGGTCTTGATAATATGAAGATCATTTAAAAAAAAACATGTAAATTGGTGCAGTACTACTCTCTCACGAAAATCTGGCTTAATGTTTTAAATGTATAAATTATCTCAATTAAAAATTCACATTTCTGTTCTAAACATAAGAATTAGATTATTACTTTACATATAAAAAGTTTCCTAGATTAAGCGCTATGTACCGATCATAGACATTATAGGATAATGGTCTGGGCTTTGCGACGCTTCATTGACTTCAACGCAGTGCGAGCGAGATGGAGCTAATAAGGGCAGAAATTTATCACTATCGCAACTAGTGAGATTTCCCCCTTTATTAGCTCCATCCCTCTCACGTGTCGTCGTCCAAGTAAAATCATATATTTATAAATGCCGTTTTTTTTTTGTGGTTGTGACTGTGGTAGAAGTGCTTAGTGAGTCTGTTTGATACATGAACTTTAAAATAAGATTAATTTTTACCTTAGCATCTGTTTTAATTTTTGTGAGGAAAAGAAATTTTTAAATATTTTATATATTTTAGTTAATAATTAAAGTGAACGTTTTAATCTTAAAACATATCGTATATGTATCAGTTTACGTTGTTTCATTCCCTTTTTTGCCTGCACCTGTATAGTATCAGTCTTTGGTGTTTTATTCACATTTGTGCAGTAACATTTAACAGTCACTGCCATACGTTTATTTTGGATTTAACCTTGTACTATGCAGTACTGGTATGAGTGGCACTCCTGGATGTATAAGGCAAAGCTACCGTCAGGCCTCTGTTGCGGCTTTAATGATGGCTTTATTGATAAACCTGGTGCTAATTTTTTTTTGTTTAAAGATCCACTCATTTTAATTTTTAATTAACAAGTTTCTAGACACAAAAACCACATTATTATTATATTATTGACTTTATTGTGGCGATGGTAGGATTGTTGGCGCTGCTTTAAATGATCGACAGTTTCAGGTTATGTTACCAACAAAAAAATAAAAAACCCTGCACTTTCTGGCCAACATCGCGTTTTACTAAACTTCATCTAAAAATATGGATTTTCGCTGGAAATTTTTCCACATTTGTACATTCAGAAGGATATACGACAGTAAAAAAATATATGTTGTGAATATAACACATTCCAGTTAAGAAAAAGATAAAAATAAATAAATAATAAGATTTTCGCTAGAAATTTTTTCAAGCAGCAGGCTTTATAGAAGTCAAAAAAGGATATGTTGTGAATGCATTGGATTCCGTTTAACTAAAAAACTATTACGCAACTAAAAATTGCGAATATATCGCATTTAAGCTGAAAAAATAATAATAATAAACTAAAAAATAAGATTTGCAAGTTCCACATTCAGAAGGCTTTATAGAAGTCAAGAAATAATATGTTGTACTGAATCACAATTTCATTTAAGAAAAAGTTAATAGAATAAAAATTGGAAGTGTCCGCAAAGAAAATTTTGAATTACGACATTCAGATTTTATAGAATGCAAAAAAAAAAACAAATTGTGAATACCACATTTCAGCTAAAAACAATTGAAAAGTAAATAAAGAAATAAATAGAATAAGAAATAAGAGATTCCGCACGCAATTTTTTTAAGTTCCATATTAAGAATACTTTACAAAACTCAAAAATTATATTGTGAATGTATCAAATCTTATTTAGAAAACGGTAAAAAAATAAATAAAATAAAAATTGGGAGTTTCCGCAGGAATTTTTTAATTTCTATATAGAAGACAAAACAATTTTATTATTAAAATTAAATTTTATATTTAATATTTATTTATTTATGTTTTGTGATTATACTAAATTTCTGCTAAAAGAAAATTGAGCCGAGATATTTACCTTTTTTATTATAACTTTCGGTCTTGAAGTGAAGTACATCAATTTACAGGCTTCGACGAGAATTCCAATGAGTATACCGATTTCTATACCAATAAGTAGGCATGAAATGAACGTGATGACAAACGGAACCATATCCAGTTCTAAAAATTAAGTAGCATGATTTGACATAAAAATGAACCTTGGTTCATCAAAAGTATATAAAAATATTTTCTTTTTTAAATTCACATTAAACCTAGGGTAAAGGGTTGATACCCTTTATTTATTGTAAGTAATAACAAAAATATAGGAACATTTTTGACGTATTTACCATTTTACAAATAGAAATTCTACAGACCTATCCCAGTTGTAATAAAAAAATATTGACGAATTTTTTAGAATTCGGTTCATCCCATTTCAATTTAATGAAAAAATTTGAACTGCAATCTTTGCAACTAAAATCTCTAGATGATTTAGGTCAGAATCGAACTAAAATAGATATAATAGCTTTTTTATTCTATCACAGATACAAAAATCGCCACTTTTTTCACATTAAAGAAGAGAAATTTTAACAATTTCAATATTTTCTTGCTTGCTTGAAATAAAGCTTGAGGCCCACAAACTCTCTCTCTCAAACTCTGTCACTGTAGCTCGTGCTCAACCTCCATTCATGTGGGTCGACCAATACTGCATGAGTATGTAGCGTCCTTTAGTGAAAAAGCATGACAAGGGGTGAGCGAGCCAATAATTCTTTACCTTATGATCATCTATTTCCTGGCAACTATCAAATACCGGTGGAGAACGAACATGAGGATCCATAACGACGATCAATCACTTACCACCAATGTAATACATATCAATAGGGGAATTTACCAAGGAGACTTGTTAAGTCCTCTTTGGTTCTGCTTAGCCATGAACTCCCTCTCTACTTTGTTAAACAATACAGGACATGGCTTCAACAGATAGACGAATATCCCACCTTCTGTATAGGGATGATATTAAGCTCTATGGTGGAAACCATAACTATATAAAAAATTTTATTGATGTGACATACACCTTCTCGAAAGTCATCCATATGGAATTTGAAATGGAAACATCGTAAAAGGCAAAGTCATTAATGGTGATGTAGCCATACCCAATAGTTCTAACAATGCACCAAGGAGACCTACAAATACCTAAAGTTCCGACCTTCTAGACTGCTCCAGGAGAAGCAAGGAAAGACCAAGCTGATTTCCGAATGACCTTACCACGAAGAGAGGGTGGAAGATCTCTTATTGACTTGACCAATTCGCACTCCCGACAGTTGCAAAACTTCTCCGCCAACAAGACTCAAACATCAAACCTCCACCGCATAGTGACCCTACGTGACAACTGAGGCTGAAAAGGCACTGTACGGCCGACATCACAATGACTTGAATCAGCCACACATAGATAAGGAAGCATCCAACAGGTGGCTGAAGGATGGACAACTAGTCCCATAGACAGAAGGATTTGTGATGGCAATACAGAATCAAGTTATTAACACACGAAATTACACGAATTTCACTATCAAAGACCGGTCCGTTGAATCCGATAGGTCGTCGTGTAACGAGAGATCAGAGACTATACATCAATCATATAACACCTGGTGGCATTTACCTAGCAAACACGGACTATCTCCAGCGACATAACAAGGTGAGTAACATCATACAACAGAAACTTGCCAATAAATACGGGCTCCTGAATACCTTTGTGCACTATTATAAATACCAATCAAGTTCAGTGCTTGAAAATAATGCCTTCAAATTTTACTACGTTTTACTACGAACGGGCAATTATCACCGACAGACGCGTGACGAATAATCGGCCTGATATGGTACTGTTAAATAAAGAAACTAAGACAGCCTATTTCGTAGATGTCGCTGTACCCATCAATAACAACGTGTTGGATAAATATCAAGAGAAAAAGGCCACATATGTGGAGGTGGCCATCGAGATACAGCAGATGTGGCGACTGAATAAGGTTGATGTGATACCGGTCATCGTACCTATCAACAATTGGATTAGTTCCAAAAACGCTAGAACCGGACCTGAAAACTATAAGACTACATACTAACACCATCCGACATCCAGAAGGCAGTCCTGCTCAGGACTTGCCAGATAGTGAGAAAATTCTTACAGGACAACACATAGAACTAATAGAAATCAGCGCCTCTTGATGCATGTATCCGGGATGGACTTGGAACCCACCATTTGTTGAGAAACTGTCAATTTCGATGATAATATTAATAATAATAATGAGATGCTAACCAAACACAACAACTTGAGCCCATTACAACAGCGGATATATCGCAACGACTACCTGCAACTACCAAGGAAGAGGTTAAAATGGACAGATGATATGAATCGAACGGTGATGCATTCCTACTACACCGCTACCAAACTTGAGACAATTTCATCAGGATACATACATTTCTTAGCACAATATCCAGAATACAAGTCACTTATTACAGAACAGAGAGTAATAGATCAAAAAAGAGTCATCACTAAGACCAGTAAGCTCACCCCACTCGCATTGAAAAACATCAAAGCTATGGTAGCTGCTGAATTAAACATTTAAACCGATCCCACATACAAATCAGCCCAACTTTGTGCTAGAGGATCTGCAACCTCACTCAATGCTCAGTAGAGGCGAAGCACCCAGAACCATACAGCACACAGAACAAGTGAATCATTCGCCCAAAGCACCATACACACAGCTACACCTCGGACCGTCTCTCATATAAGCAATCAAAGTAGAAATGAAGTCACATCTAAACAAATGGTCAGGCTCAGATCCTACAACAAGAGATCCTATTCCTCGTGTAATCTTCAAACGGGACACACATAAAATCCTAAAGACCATCAACGAACACATAATTCCCGAGTACATAACGAATGCGAGCACAATTGAGGACATTCATACAGTGATCTACGCAGCAGCTATACCCACGATAACACAGAATAATCAGAAACTCCCGCCACGACACAGAAACACCAACAACATAAAACCAAAATTCAAATGGCAGATAAGGATCGAAAACAAAATTAACAAAAGTAGAAAAGAATTGGGACATCTTACCCAATCCATGAAGGGTAACAAGTCAAAACGTATCACACAAAGTGTAGGGAAAATCAAATCTGCATCTCCTGATCACATGCTTACAGAAATCCTTGACACTCTGAAGCAAAAATTATTGGTGTATGCCGACTCCGAAGATACAAAGAATCAAATGAAAGAAAGGACGCTAACAATCTGTTTAGAAGAAGCGTTCTACCAAAAAATCATGAGCAATGAGTAGGCACGAGTAATAGAACCACCGACCAAACAAGAGATCACAGAATACTGGACAAGTATTTGGTCAGAACCGAAACTACACAATAATAACGCTTCATGGATTAAAGCGGAAGAAGACAGACAGAAGTGCTTAGAGGAACAAGAGGACTTTGCAATGACAACACAAGAAATTGCAGAAACAATCAAATACACGCATAACTGGAGATGTCCTGGAATAGACAACATTCATAACTTCTGGTACAAACAGTAGAGGTAAACTATTGAACACATGAAGCTCTCACTCGCCAAATTAATGAAATTATTCAGACAATAAGGAAAAAATTCAGACAATAAGGACCCGTCAAATTACCGACCTATTACGTGCCTTCCAACCCTATATAAGATCATCACAGCCACAATTACCAGGAGAATAGAACAAGCGCACAAAAACATTCTAACGGAAGAACAAAAAGGGTGCAGGAAAAACAGCCGAGGATGCAAGGAGCAGCTCATGATAGACAGCGTCATCATGGAACAAACTAGGAAAAATTCTAGAAACATTCATACTGATTACATAGATTATAAAAAAGCCTTTGATTCGATACCCCATAGTTGGCTAACCAGAGTACTAGAATTATATAGAGTCAATAAAAACATCAGGCAATTTCTTACGCAAATCATGAGTACGTGGAAAACTAAAATCAACCTGAGAACACAAAAAGAGCACATCGAACCAGAAGAGATCTACATCAGACGCGGTATGTTCCAGGGAGATTCACTCAGCGCTTTGTGGTTCTTCCTCTGCCTCAATCTACTCTCAAACACACTGAATATTACAAATTTCGGATTCTAAATTAAACACCAAAAAAATAACCTACACAAAATAAACCATCTCTTGTACATGGATGACATAAAATTATATGCAAGCATAAAGGCACAGCTAAAGGAACTCCTTAAAATCACAGAAACGTTTACCCTGGACATCAACATGGAATTTGGTATAAGTAAATGCAAGCTACTTCATATCAACAAGGGACAGTGGAAAGACCATCCTACGGCGGAAACAATCAACAATGAAACTATAGATAACATGCTCAAAGAAGAATCGTACAGATACCTAGGCTTCCATCAAAGCACCAAAATCAACCACACTCATATCAAATCAGAGCTCAAGACGGAATTTAAAACCAGACTCACAAAGCTACTAAAAACAAAACTGAGTTCCAGAAACCTAACGAAAGTTATTAACACCTTCGCCATACCTATTCTTACGTATTCGTTTGGTATCATTAAATGGTCACACACAGACATAGAAAACATTCACATTCTCATAGGCTCTGAATTCACTAAACATAGGAAGTTACATCCCAACGCATGCAAGGAAAGACTCACTATCGAGAGAAAAGAAGGAGGAAGGGGAATTATAGATATACAATCGCTAAAAAAAAAATTACGAACTCAGAAAGTTCTTCCACAACAAACAAACTAACCTCCACAAGGCAATAGTGAAGGCAGACAAGAATTATACACCGTCAATCTGTCGCAAACGAGCCACGCAGCAGACACACACAGTCACATCCAATCACGACTAGAAAAGATGAGCACCTGGTCTGAAAAAACACTTCACAGATAGCACATAAAGCAAGACCATATACATAAAAAGCTTTCATATACGTGGTTACAAGAAGGGCAGCTGTTCCCTGAAACAGAAGGCTTCCCGCTTGCCATCCAGGACAAAGTCATAGCAACCAGAAACTACCAAAAGCACATCATCAAGGACACAACCATTGAAGATGAGAGGTGTAGGAGATGTCACCAGCAGAGAGAAACGATCGATCACATAAGGAGTGGATGTAGAATAATGGCCGGAACTGAATACACCGCGAGACACAACTCAGCAGCGAAGGTCATTCATCAAGCATTAGCCATAACATACAAACTAACAGAGAATACAGACCCTTACTAACATTATACACCAACATCTATACCTGAAAACGAAGACTACAAGCTCTACTGGGACATTGACATCCACACAGATAAAACAATCCCCGCAAATAGACCCGATATCAGCTTTCAATCCAAAAAAGAGAAAATCACTTATTTAGTAATCGAAATACAGTGAGAAGATCGCCAAATACACCGACTTGGCAATGGAAGTAAAAAGGCTGTGGAAACAGGAAAGAGTCATCATTTTTCCTCTCGTCATATCAGTGACAGGTCTCACCCCAACAACTTTTACACCGCATTTGGCTCAATTAGGACTTAATACTCATTCATTCACATCACATCACATTCACAGGAACATCCAGAAATCGGTCATTTTGAAAACATGTAGCATAGTTAGATCATTTCTTAATACACAATAGTTGTTTTTTCCATTTCCTTTTTTTATTTGTACTGACTTGGTATAATCCCGTCAGTATAAAATACAACAACAGGAATACTGTGAGACAAGTCATAATAATAATAAACGACATCGCCAAAATCCTTTATAGTCATATATGTCATAACTATAAACTGATAAATACCATAACACCTTACTTCAAGTATCATCCAAGTACAGTTCTTGAAAATGATGAGGTTAAAGTATACTGGGATAATATGATTATTACGGACAGAACAGTAACGAATAACAAACCAGATATACTGATTCTTGACAAGAAAAACCGTTCCCCATTTGTCATTGATGTAGCAGTACCATTGGATGAGAACATTAGGAAGTCGTATGTTGAAAGAGTAACGAAGTACCAAGATCTGTGCCATGAAATTAAAACTATTTACCAGTTAGAAAAAATAAAAGTTGTACCGTTCATAATATCCACTAATAGGCTGGTTGAGAAAAGAGATTCTGTAGCAACCTAGAGAAGACTGGAATCGACAAAAAGATAGTGACGATTGCACAAAAAGCTACGATCCTGGGAACCTGTCATATCGTTCGTAGCTATTTGTTGCAAGAACAATAATCTTGATCTTTAGGGAATGGAATATAGTTAATATCTGAAACAAATCGTCATCTACAAAAAAATACTAATAATAATAATATTAAAATCTTACTGTTTGTTCTCCAGATCATTTTCGTAATAGCTACTTCGACCATGAATATCACAGCGCTAATTATCACAGCGGCCAGAGTAGCCTTGGGAATGTATGGGAAGTAGGGGGTGAGAAAGGAAAATGCCAATATTACCATTATACCTAAAAAGGAGATTTGAAAAAGCAGTTAACGTGTATTTTAATCTTCTTCACAGATTTTCAATATTTTATTATAAAAAAGCATCATGATGTTATCTTAATAACTAGCCATTTGATAATATGAATGGTGAATTGTATGTAAATTATATACCTGTGTAAATCCCAGATAAAGGTGTCCGTACTCCACTGGCACTGCTAACAGCGGCTCTGGAGAACGAAGCGTTTACTGGGTAGGAACCAAAGAACGACCCTGCGATATTGCACAGTCCCACAGCTATCATCTCTTGGGAGGCGTCTACAACTTTTCCGTGAGCTGAAAACGATAATATATAATAATTAACGGGGGGCTGATACTAGGTTGAAATATTCCGGGTTATCAAGCCGTGGTTTGTTGGAATTGCTTCCCAACGTTTTGTCTACAACTGCGGTAGACACTCTCAAAGGAGCCGATGAGACAGCAGTCAAAGTGTTCTTGTCGAAGACTTGTCGTTAACTGTGCTCTCCGCTATCCAGTGTTGCTAACCCCTTTTCTCAAAATTCCCCTTGTGTTTTAAAAAAATTTCCCTTTTCCCCTTGATAATTCTGAATTTCTCCAGACTTTTCTCCACGACAAAAATTTAACTAGCGAAGTTATTTTTCACTAATTTTGAGAAGTTCTAGTTGAGGTTATGTTCCTTTAATTCGTTTTTTTTATTTCGGCTCAGGAAATTTTTGAGGCATAGGAACACTTTCTCACCATTCTTGATCTTTTGCAGGATTAGCAAAATCAAATAAAAAAAGTAGTTAAATTTGTAACATACAGAAATTTTAAGAATTTAAATGAGCAAGAATTTTCGTTGTACCTGGACAGTGATAATTAGGATAAAATTTATAGCTTTCACTGTATAAACAAAATGATATGAATATTTTACAAGTCAAATTATCCATGTTTTTGATATATTTGCTTCTTTGTGTAGAAAAAGAATTTCTAAGCCACCAGCTCCATGGTTAACTGACACTATTAAAGAAACTATTAAAATCAGAGAGAAGGTATTTCAGATATATAATAAATCAAAGCTCCAGGCTCACTTTGATTACCATAAAGAACTTCGAAATTACTTTGTAAATCATCTTATAATACACTGAACCACATTTACAGTAATCGTGAAATTTTAAACCCTGGTATCAAACTTCAACTCTGTGGGTATTTAATAATTTCCAAGCTATCTTATAGTGACTCTGTTTATGGTACCTGCTTAACAACCTTTTGACAAAAACCGACTTCACAAAATCCAAAACTCCTGTTACCGACTTGATTTTGGAATAAGAAAAGACGCACGTTTATATAACGAAATAACAACTTCTGGTCGTCTTAAATTAGTAAGTTTATTTTCAATGGCAACAGCGATGTATGCGAAAGTCTTTCTTGCCTCGTTGAATTTCTCACGAAATTTTTTGTACGTTTAAGTGTTGAAAAATTGCGTTCTACTGATGAACTTGTGGCAGGTATTCTCAATACTAATTCACACAATTTCGACACTTCGGTGTAGGCATCTTCCAGTTCCTTGTCTTTTAAAAATTGCATTAGTTCCTTACCGTTATTTTTTGCGCTAATGTCATCAGTTTCGTAAATCACTTTTAATTCAGATCGCAGTAACACTCGGTCGAAGAACAGGCCATAATGAAGAAGAGATTTAAACGCATCTTCTGGAAAAGTTTTTCCTTTAAATGCATCAAAATTGCAGAACTCGAGGAATTTAAAATCATTTAAACCGTTAAATCTATAGTTATATTGCTGAATTTGATCAATTATTTCATAAAAGAGTCGTCTGTATAATGTTTGAACATCTCCCACCTTGTCTGTTCGAAGACGCTTGGCTTGTGGCTCTTCATTTAACATCATCGTTTTCTCCCAAAATAGGTCAAAGTCATCTTTTTTTTTGTCTTAACATGGACTTAAAATCATCCACTTTTTTTAGGCAAAAAGCAATATCATTTGTTTTAGTTTGTAATATATTAAAAACATTGTCCGAGAATGGAAATATTTCTGAAAATATGTTCAACAAATAATTAAAATTAAAATCTCGTTTCAAACAGTCCAAAAACCCCCTCGAACTATTTATTGCTTCTGAGTCCCACGTTTCATTCTTTTCTATTATATTCTTAAATAGTTCAATCAGTGATTCACGATTTGTTAATACAAGTCTTCCATTACAGTTCCACCTAGTAAGAGCTACTTTGGGCAATCGTTTGTGGACAATGGAGTCCAAAGCTTGTGTACGTTTTGTTAACTTGGAAAAAAAAAGCAGCCATGCTACTTAAAGTAACGAAAAATACTTTAAACTCTTTAATGTGATTGATGGATTAGGATAAAAGTAAATTTAATTTATGAGCAAAACAATGGACAAGCACAGTACTCGGGAAAGTTTCTCGAACTTTAGCTTGCAGATCCCCTAATTGTCCTGCTATCACTGCAGCTCCATCATAGCTTTGAGCAACTAATTTTTGTCTCGCCATTAATTTCTTTAGTAACGTTATAAACTACGGTATATAATGCATCTGCTGTACGATTTTCGAACACATTCTTAAAACCTAAAAATCGTTCTTGAATACTTCCGTCTGTTTTAACGTAGCGTATTACTATAGATAATTGGCTAAAATTAGTGATATCAGTTGTTTCGTCCAGAACAATAGCAATGAACCGCGCATCGCCAATCTCCTGCTTAGTTCTTTTTAGAATAATGGTTGCAACAGCGGAAATTAAATCATTCTGGATTCAATTCGACATGCCGCGAATAACGCTAGACTGCTCTAAATGATTTTTTAAGCAATCATCATATTTAGCGATTAAACTAAGTAAATCTTGAAAATTTCCTCTATTTGAAGAAACCCTTGTTTCGTCGTGACCGTTAAACCCTAATTCGTGCTGTCCGAGAAAACAAACAAGATCGATAAGTCTTCTTAATATTTGCCTTTTTTTATCGACTAGTTCATTGTGTTGGCGGTGACTAATTTCCAACTGTTTTTTAAGGGTGTGTTCAATTCTGGTTTTGACGAAGACTTTTTCTTTTATGACGGCCTGCAAATCCGCTTTGGACATAATGTGTCTTTTTACAGCTTTATGGAAATTGTTTAAATCGCAAAAACCAGTTTTATTCCAGAGACCTTTTTCATTTTCAAAAAGTAAACATGGGCAACAAAATAATTTACTTATATTTTCACACCCTGTTAGCCATTTAAATTGTTCGTATTGTCTTTCCGGATAAAAATGTCTAAAACAGTTTTTCATTTTTGTGGTTAAATTTCTCATAGGCGGTTTTGCCCTTCCTTTGGAAATTATTTGAAGCTTATCAGCGAAGTTTAATGTTGAAAAACCCTTTATTATTAAGACACACACCACACATTCACGCACACTCTTCTTACTAAATTCTCCAACATTTTCAACGTTATTACCGACAGCCAAAGTTGACGGTATTTGCATATCCACGTCCATATTATTGTCCTCCATATCGCACTATGCACGACGCGACGCGACGTACGTATCACATAACACACGGATAGCCGTTCAAACAAAGAACCTACTCCAACGTTAGCTTTCTCCTCCACTTAAAGCATGCGACTGAAACGCAAAAATTGCAAACAGCCGGTGGAAAGTTCAATAACCTCTGGCTCGATTTACAGGAAATCAAGCATAGAGGACTTGGCTGCAGAGAAGCTAGCGGCCCGCTTAGGTTCTATGCGATTCTATTGCTCAGTCGGAATCAAGGCCGCATTTATTATGAGCTTGATAATTAAGATACTATTTTGGCATTTTTAATATAAACTAAATTAATGGTTTCTTATTTCAAAAATTACATTTTAGAAGATGTTTTGTAATTTTTTATGGGGAAGCACTGCTTCCCTTGCTTCCATGGACTGCACGCCCCTGGTTAAACGGTTTGGAAATGTGAACAACTTAAATACCCACAACAGAAGCTTAATGGTTATTCCTAAACACTCGACATCGGCATTCAGAAAATTGTTTACTTTTAGTTTTGTATAAGACGAGGTCCAACGGCTAATTTTTAGCATGCCACGACGCTGTCAAACTGTGATCACCGCATTAGGTGAAAATATATGTAGTAGAAGGAGACTTGTTTATTTTGTTCACATTTATAAAATTAAATTCAATTAAAATGGACTCTTGGATTTTTTTAGATCGAAAACAGATAGGGATAAAAAACCTTATATTTCCACTTAAAAGAAAGCTAAAAAGATGAATAAAAAAAGAGAATACCGATAAAAGATCGTACTATAAACTGATTCTTGCGGGGAATCGAATCCTTGGAGAAAAACCATCAATACTATAGCACCGTATATATCAGGAAAACGCTATTATAAAAAAAACTTTTATATCTTAGTATAATTTCTGAAATATTGGCCTACCATATAAAAAAAAGTTCATGGAATTCTGTAGAGTGGTTCGAAAGATTTTTTTTTAATTTGGAACTCCCCTTTATTATTCTAAGCGTATAAACTCGTTGACCGTTCTCTTAATTCCGCGACACACTATCCATGCCACGATATCCGGAGAGGTTTCGTTTCATTTGGAAGCGATCACGGCTGGCGACCCGCGTTAACCTCGTAGTTATAAACGGAGGCGAGTTTTTTCCGAGCGTTCCCGGCAAAAATTCGCATAGGTGTGCGTAGGTAAGATACGGCTTACGTTGGCAAAGTTTGGGTCAACAGTCGCGGCGAGGAAACTTAAATATTTTTGTCAGTTGATGTGTTTAATGTGGATCGTGTGATAGGTTGCGGTTACGGTTGCGTATTTTTATAGATTTTATTTTGAAGATTTTACATTTTGTTTGTTGATTTTGTGGTTTAATAGTTGTAATAAAACGCGAACCTTGGGAAAAGTTAAATACGCTACACTATTAGCCGCGCGCGGCGGTTCGAATGGTCTTGTTGCGTTCCTTGGGCATAATAAAATACACTATACTAAGCTAGGCTGAGCAATCTGAATTGCCCTGATTACCTTAAAGCTTGACGAAACTACCCGAAGATTTCACAGCTACCGGCCACAGCCGAACGTGATAGCAAATGGAATATGAAATCGCGATTTGGGTCATCAGCCGATCTTTTTTCATAATTCGATCGATCAGTCTCGGCATCACGTCGGCATTCGGAAGTTCAATTGTTTAGAGTTCGCGCGGTCGATATTCTAACTCAATATTGTTTCGGACGTTATTAATCGATGAAAATTGATTTATATACTGTTTTTTGCAATATATATTTTTATGATCCTTGTGTGTGTTGGAAATATACAGGAAATAAAATGTTGGTAGTGACTAGTGCAAAAAAATAAACAACTAAAAAGTGCTTACGAATTTAATTTTGCAAAAATAACCAATTTCAAGGTGGTCTATGTATGTTTGAAATGTGAATGTAGATGAAATAAAATGTCGGTAGTGAAAAAAATTAAACAACTAACGAGTACTAACGAACTTAATTTTTTATTGCCTGCCATTCTCAGCAATTAAAGTGCGGTTAACATGGAACATGTAAGGTTGGTCATGTGATGCTATTTATATTTTGAAATTAACCACTTGTGAAAACCATTTCTTGTGAATTGCAAAGAAATGAAGACTTGGAATATCTAGGTATTTAAAACTTTAAAGTTGACCGAGAGTTTTCGGATTTATGGATAGTCCCGATCACTGGAACTTTCATAGCCTACCGTCTAAGGTGGCAGATCCGTGAGTATCCATTCCCTAAGAACATAATGCTATATACTTTTCCTCTTAAAATTCAGGTTTTTGCTTTTTTCTCCTCTTTATCCCTTTTTAAAATTATTACCCCATTTTTCCTTTCAATATTGGAAATTCCCCTCGAGTTGACATCACTGGTGCTCCCTCCGTGTTGGTCATCGGGTTTTGTTCTCTCATTTGTGGGCGTGGCTTCTCCTGACTAGTCGTCGGATTTTTGCTTCTTCCATTGAGTGTTTTTGAGTGCCATTATTCAAGTTTTAGACAGTTTTAGGCCTTCTTCTTTTCTATTAAAGTTGCTATTTTGTTTTTGATTTCTATAGCTAGAGTCGTGTAAGACCATCTTCGAGAGGTAGGCATTGATCCAAAGGATTGGCCGCCTCGGAGTCCTGATATTAACTCCATTGAATTGTGGGATATGATGGGAAGAAGAGTAAGAGCACTGCAACCCCAATCTAGAAACCTAGACGAGGTGACAGAAAGGCTTAGCGGAATTTAACGACAGATTGAACAAGATAAGATCAATTATTTCAGTATGGCGATAGAATCTCTTAAACATTATTTGAAATTCTCTTACTAGTATAATTGATATATTCATTCATAAATTTGACCATTTTAATAATGACCAACTTTAACGTTTTTCATTATCAAGTTTGTGATTAACTTAGTTTGTAGTTACCTACTTGCTTGTTGTTATTTTGTAATATCTTATATTATATTTTATTTTGTATTATATTTTATATCTTGTATAGATATTAGATTTAGTACATTACTGTACAAATGGGCCTGTATTTAGATCCCGTTTATGAATAAATAAATAAATAAATAAATAAATAAATAAGACGAGATGCAACGGCTAATTTTTAACATCACATGACGCTGTCAAGCTATGATCATCGCCATAAATGGAAATACTTGTAATTGAGGGAGACTTGTGTATTTGGTTCACATTTATTGTAATTTTGTTAATTTAAAATTAAATTTAATTAAAATAAACTCTTGGATTTTTTTTAAATCAAAAATATATAGGGATAAAAAACCGTACATTTCCACTTAAAATAAAGACAAAAAGATGATTAAAAAAGGAGAATACCGATAAAGAACCGCACTATAATATGACTTTTTCGAGAAATTGCTGAACATACCAGTCCTCCCTACAGAGTGTTTTGAATCCTTGGAGAAAAACCACTAATACTTATAGCACCCTGTATATCAGCAAAACACTATTATAAAAGCTAGTGGTATAGTGCGGGACACGAAAGAAAACCGGGCGGAGTCAATTGGTTTAGGAAGGACGGCCAAGAAATCTCTTTAAACCAGTGGTGTCCCTTTAAATAATATGGCACTCCTTTTTGACTATACGCACTTCAGATAATTAAAAAATACTATGCTTAATGAACCTTTATCTATATTTGTCTTTTTTTTCGTGTACCGCACTTCTATATCTCTTCTGTGTTGCAAAAACGGCGAACTTTCGAATTTTAAAATGCTTTAATTTTGATTTTTCTTGTTCGATTTACCTATAAATATATTTTTCTTGAGTTCTGTCATTAACGGTTCCCGGGCTACTGCCTACGTCCCCAGTTATTGGACCACCCAGTATAGTGATACACGATTTACAAGTCCAGATTTTACAAGGACAGCCAGCGTCAGATCCAGTGAACGAGATTTATTAAAATTTTAATTTATGCTGTTCGACTTTGGGCTACTCGGGTATGCCAAAAGTGTCCGTCTGTCGCGGTTTGTCATATTACTTTATACAGGGGCCGTCATTGCGAAGTACTATACATGGCATTTCCTAATTGCGTCCTGATGTGTTTTTATGTCCTAAAAGTCTTAACTTTTGAGATACAGGATTGTAAAGTTTAAAAAGAAACATTTTTTTTTCATCCTAATTCTGATGCTATTGCAGATAACTGCGTGAAATTTGATACACGTCTTCTATGCATTAAGGAGCATACGGATTTACCCAGGTTAATTACATATGCACGCCACTGGTAGAAATTTCAAAAATTGATTGTTAATAAAAAATGCCCTTTTACGCATAAAAGACGTGTATCAGATTTCACACAGTTATTTATCTATAATAGCATTAGAATTAGGATTAAAAAAAAAATGTTTTTTTAAAACCCTGTATCTCCAAAGTTAAGACTTTTAGGTTCATATTAAACTTTTTTCTTAAAAAGGTCCAAGAATCAACCCTCTTTAACATTAGCACGCAATTAGGAAATGCCCTGAACAGTACTTCAAAATGACGTCCCCTGTACAAAGTAATATGACAGACGGAGACAAACGGTCACTTTTGTTATAGCCCAAAGTCGTACTGCATAAGTTAAAATTTTGATAAACCTTGTTCACTGGAATCAGTGCTGGCGCCCCTACTATAACTACATGGATGTGTTAATTTTGGAAAAATATGAGTTCTATAGTTTTTCAAATATTAATTGCAATATTAGATATATTTTGACACCCGGTATTGAACAGAAAATTAATTATTTTGAAGCAGTTTATTGAGAGCTACTTTATGAACAATTTAAAAAAAAAACTAAGCCATTTTTGAGGCTGACGGCTGTGATTCTAATGGTTCGATTCCTTCTAAATCGTTGCCTTCCTCTGAAAATGATGAGGTTTCGTCGTCACTACTTGAAGATCCTATTTCCCAGTATTTATCTTCAATAGAACGAACATGTTTAATATACGATTTCTAATTTTTAGCCGATATTGAGTCAATCGCTTCTATTGTTATTTTATTTAAATCTTTAATCAAAAGTTCACCGGTGTTGCGCTCTCGAATATATTTTTTTACTCCTGCTCATGCAAGTTCAATAGGGTTGAGGTCGCACATGTATGGAGGCAGCCTTAAAGGTGTATGACCGAGGTTACGTAAAAGACCGTCAATTTTATACTTTTTTCTCTAGGCTTGTTGGCTGATATTACTTCATATAATTGATATTTTCTCCATGTTGGATCACATACAAGATTGTTCGATTTAAGCCACGATATCATATGAGCTTTTGTAGAGTATTTAGTTGGCACTTTATCTTCTACGTGAGAATGATAAGACGCATTATCCATTACCACGACTGATTTGGTAGTAATGTTAGGTAGAAGCTTCTCGAGCAACCACTTTTCAAAATTATCTCTATTCATCTGTCCATGATAGTCTCCAGTTGTTAGTCCCGAGCGAAAAACTAAAGCAGCACCTGGAACAAATCCGGCTTCTGAACCAGCATGAACTATAATAAAGCGACTACTAGAGCGGATTCCCTGAACAGCATCTGTAACACTTTCACTTTGCCAGCATTTGTTCACTGTCATATAATTATCTACCCAAGTTTCGTCTAGATACACAATATTGCGTCCTTCTTGCCTATATTGCCTTACAGTTGATAGATATTTCACCCGCCAGTGAAACATATTTGGTCTCAATGAGTAATTTTCGTTTATTTCGGCACTTGCGCCAAACAAAACCATTTGATCGTAAAAGCCGATTTAAGGTTTTATACCCGTATGGAAAATCTATTTTGTTCTTTACAGCACGAAGTAGGGGTTTGCAGGTCGGAACCTTCTTCAAGTTTGTATAAAAATCCTCTATTGTTCGTCGAATTACTTGAAAATCACATGGTCAATTTTATAATTGTATGATAATCGGGGTCTTTTTTATCAGGAGATTTTAAAGGTGAAGTAGAACATGAGCGATCATCATGTTCTCTTTGAATTTTTCTTACACTACATTCCGAAACACCAGTGAAAAATGCAGCGCGTTCTGTTCGATTTTGAATTAGATTAGTTAAACTATTATTTTCAGCTTCTCTAGTACAGGCCTCTATAACGCTCGCAATAACTTCACGTGCCCACTTCGAACTGTTTTTCCTCTTTTGCTCGCCATCGTTACTTCGAAATAATAATTCAAATTCAAAATTCAAAACGCAACGCATTTATATAGAAATGAAAATAAATACTCGAAATGTATAGGCGCCACTGGAAATAGCTTGAACCTTCTAGCGGCAAGTGCATGGAGACTCTAGGCACATCCCAATTACAAGTGGACCAGTGCGAAATCTACTAAATCCTCGATTAATTCTCCGTAACGCTTAGCTGGCGCACTTTATAGGCGAAGCGGCAAACTATTACAACAAATAAAATAACATACATTTATTTGCGTACAAAGTTTTACTTTTCCGCTTGCTTAAGACTATAAACCTTTATTTTAAGGACCGCCCGGTTTTCTTTCGTGTCCCCCACTTTAGTGAATGGTGGATGGTTAACAGCTCAGCGATAAAATACGATATTCTGGATCCAAGTTGTGCCATAGGCGTTATTTTTAGAGGGATAGTTCAAGCTTACGTCCTCACGCAAGCCTCATTTTCCTCTTTTGGTGCAAGATCATCTTCAAGAGGTAGGCATTGACACGATGGGTTGGCCGCCTCGGAGTTCCGATCTTAACTCCATTGAACATGTGTGAGATATGATGAGAAGAAGAGTAAAAGAGCACTGCAACCCCGACCTAGAAACCTAGACCAGCTGGCAGAAAGGCTTAGCGAAATTTAGCGACAGATTGAATAAGACGAAGTCCAACGATTAGTTTTTAACATGCCACACAATAAATTTTTATTTATTATTAAAAGTTTACACAACACCCCGGCAAATTTATTTTAATTGGTGCGAAATAAATTATTGTTAATCTTGTTAGTATTTTTAATGAGCTACTGCATTGAATCATTAGCTGTGTAATACAAACAAACAAACAAAAGTATGCTTTATTGCCGCAGAAAAATTTTACAATTTTATGGACAAAGCAAAATATACCTAAAATAAGACATCAAAACATTAATCGAAAAGAATTTCGATAGGTCAATGCTTTTTAAAAATGTAAATTATCAATTTACCAAATCGTAAAACACACGTTAGAATATAACATAACATTACCGCAAAACAGTTAATGAATCCTAATAACCTTATAAAAGTAAACAAACACACATGTACGAGGTGAATAATTTCGATGACATTGAAATCAAAATTGCAACTATGCGACCTTAAACTCTATGTTATTATAGTTATACAAATAATTGTGATGTTAAACAGAAGGTATAATGAACTAGTGTAGAATGTAATATACAAAAAAGAATTAAATGTTGTTTTTAATCCAATACCTAACAAAAATAATTAAGTTTTAAGTGAATGTTCGACAGTTCTTTTCTCTATATGATGATTTTAAAAATTCTGCTACGAGTTAGGACATGACTCACAAAAGATTTAAGTAAACAAGCGAATTTAGTGACAATTTAAAGAGACTTACTCGCTGTAAAAATCATTAACGCTGTAAAATGGTCTCTCAATGAGGTATGCTTTGGTGTTTTTTCGAAATTGTGCAAGCATAGGGATAGATTTTAAATGTACTGGCAGATTGTTGTAAAGTTTTATGGAGTTGTAAATAATTGATTTTTTTATTAATTCTGAGGAAGGAATGGGAAGATATATATCATGCCTAGAGTTTCTGGTAGGGCATACATGTTGTGGCCTTTCTGGGAGGGTGTTTATATGTTTATATGTTTAGCAAACATACCGTTTCCAAAATAAATAATGCAGGAAGTGTTAATATTTCATGTTTTTTGAAATAGTATTGGCAGTGACCTCTATTATTTAGACCAAATAAATAACGAATGGCTCTCTTTTGAAGCATAAAAATACTACGAAATTGCTCGGTGGTACAGCAGCCCCAAAAGGGAAGGCCATAGCGGAGGTGGGATTCAAATAAAGAGAAATAAGTAAGTCTGGCAGAAGGAACGTCTAGTTCTTTTGAAACTGATCGAATGGCGAAGCAGGCGGTAGAAAGTTTTTTAGTTAAGGGGTCAATATGATTAGACCATTTTAGGTTGTTATTTATATTTAAACCCAGGAATTTAACCGACTCTACGTATTCAATATTGCTGTTATGTACCTGAAGTGGTTGTAAAGTTCCCTTATAAGAAAACGCCACTGTTTTATCGACATTAAAACAAAGCTATTGGAATCGGACCAAGCCTTAATTATAACCAAGTCTTTGGAGATACTAGAGTGTAAAGACGTTGTAACAAAATCACTTCAAGTTATGCTTGTGTCGTCAGCAAAAAGGGAAATTCTTCCATTAATTTTAAGGTTCGTGATATTAATGTATAACAAAAAAAGAATAGGTCCCAAGACTGAACCTTGAGGGACTCCACTTGTAATCAACCTCAACAATCAGAATCGGAACCATTAGCCCTTATAAGTTGTTGCCTTTTCCCAAGATAAGAGTTGAACCAATTTAAAGAAGTACCACGAATTCCATAAAAATTTAGTTTGTTTATCAGAATTTCATGACCAACACAATCAAAGGCTTTCGCATAGTCACAAAAAACTGAGGTAGTTGGGTGGTTGTTATTGAGAGATAAGTAGACGCCTCTAAACATCATTACATGAATAGGAATGTAATGCATTTTATTACACAACTAGTGATTACATAACTCAAACAAACTTCTTATCCTGCATATAATAGATAAATGTACTTACCAAATGCTTTGGCGATTCCAACGTTGGCCAAAATGGCGATAAATGGTATGACAACAATGCCATACCCTAACTCCGTTATCATTTCGGATATTTCCGTACCGTTAGTACCGTTGCTAGCTTCTATCGGTTTAAGTGGCACAGAGAAGTTGGGGAATCCTGAGGGCACTTTTGCTGTATAACACAAGAAATTATGTTTATTACCTTTTATCTATGACTGAAAGTTGAAAAAACGTACACAATTTTATTAGCAACGCTACAGGGGAAAAATATAAGCATGCTTCCGCCTATCATCGCATTGAATTGGGCACGTGTTTTCACACAAGGCAACTATTCGCTACCTCAAATCTTGTAGAGTGTTAACAGGTGTTTTATGTTCATAAAGTTTTGATGATGAGGCGTAGATTGAGTCATTAAACTTTAATAAAAAAAGCAGATACCGGTCTGTCATTCCATTTAAAATTACTGTAGGAAAATATAGACATTCCTAAAAATGTAGTTGGCTTTGAAAAAATTATTGTTCTTACAAACACCAATGTTTGTTGACTTAAAAGTAAGTTATTGATGTTCAATACCATCTCAGCATCTTATTTCTTCGATTATTAATGTGTTATTGAGCTAATTTAATTTTGTCGCTGTTTTTTTTTGAATATCTAATTAAAAGTGGAGATTTATACGAATGCGGAAATGACGGCAATGCATTACGTATACGCTCTCGCAGTCGGTAACGCATCAGAGGCCAGACGTATTTATCAAGAAAGATATCCTAATCGTGTCTGGCCAGATTTTTTCAAATATTCTCCGAGGATTTACTGAAACTGGGAGTTTCAATAGAAGCAGTTCGGAAGGTAGACCTCGAACTGTCAGAACACCCAACATAGAAGAAGAGGTGTTGCAAGAAATTGACGAATATCCTTTGTCATCAAATTGTGTGGCGAGTTTTGGTTGATTTTTTAGTATATCCGTACCATCTTCAAAGAGTACAGGCATTACTTCCCTGAAATTTTCTACAGCGTGTGAACTTCTGCCAGTGGTACCTTTAGAATACTACGCTTCATCTGTAGATTGAGTCAAAAAATATGTTCCCAGATGAAGCAAATTTTTCTAGGAATGCTATTCCTAAAATTTCCACAACACACATGTGTGGGTGGACGAAAACCCTCAAGCCATAACCTAAAGCAATGTTCAAAAGTTAATGTATGGGCAGGAATTATTTGTAATCTAGTAGGCCCTTTTTTCTACCAGGTCGTCTTGATGGACGGTCTTACTTACATTTTCTCCAAGAAGAACTACCTGAGTTACTTGAACATGTGCCAATTGAGTTGAGGAATCAAATGTTGGACATGCAAGATGGAGCTCCAGTTCAATTTAGCGTAATTATTGTCCGAGATCATTTAGATACCGTTTATCCTTAGATCGTTGGCTAGGTCTCGGAGAACCTCAACAATGGCCAGCAAGATTTCCCGATCTTAATAGTTTGGATTTCTTTTTATTAAGAGTGTGTGTATAAAACTCCTGTTAACACTCTAGAAGATTTGAGGGAGCTTTGTGTAACATAATACGGAATACACATTTATCTATGATAATTATAAATAAAATAATAAATTTAAGCCGTTCATATGAATTTTCTTTCATAAAATGCACTGAAGAATCAACTTGTACGCGTTCAAGAAATATTATTTATTAGGCAGTGCTGCGAACTTAATTTAATTGTTTTAATCAAAAAAGGTGCATCTGGTGAGAAAAACGCAAGAGGTAATTTTTATATAAAACTGACCAGGCTATCCAAAAAAAATATCCAATGAAGAAAGGTCAGTGACATACCATTTTTTCTTCAAAAATATGCAATGCAAATCCCGTACGGATGTCACTGGTAAAAAAGATTGTACACCAGAAAACATGTCTTGATGCGTAGAAGATATGTACACAGTTATTTTTTATAATTTGCCACCCCCTGATAGGCTTATTTTTTCGAGATACAAAGAAATGGTTCCTACGAAAGTTATAGGGAATTCCCTAAAGATTTACATGGTGGCAATTTTAAAAACAAAAGACGGTCGGAAAATTACTAGGTCACTATCAACTCTGTTATTTTAAATGGGACACCCTGTATTTTTTTCCATTTTTGGATTTTCCTCATTCTCCCATTTCCAAAAATATATAATTTGTCTATATTCGGAACGGTAGTTTTTGACTTATTCGACTTTAAAGTTATTACATATGACAATTTCACAGATATGCAGCCTTACTTAAATCGCGGTACCCATAAATGATGATCGCTTTACCCATGGAATGTCACCAACAAAAACAAAACACTTACTTTTATTCGTAAGTAAAATATTTTATTGATTTTACGGAAAACAAAATTAATAAACTTTAAACTGCAATTTACCGAAGAAGAAAAACTAAAAATTCAACTTTATTTCACAAATGCGACAATAGGTTGTTATAATCTGGTGCAAGAGTTCCCTCAAGAAAAACTGTTGCATATATAAGTAGTAAAAAACTACGCACAAAGAAAATCCTTGCAGAGGCAAAGAAGACGAGCAAATTTTGACTTGGACGAGGATTTATCCATATTATTAAAATTTTGAAGGTAAAAAAATTCTTTCTTTAGGTAGTCTAAAAGTTAAATTAAAACTAATATTTAGACAATCGAGGTTCTACATTCGTTCAGTGCTAAAAAAAATCGATAACGCCCGTATAAAATTAGACCAGTGCAACTATTAACCAATGAACATTTTAACTAACGCCTCCACTTCAGTGAGGATATGCTGACCAGACTGAGGCAAGATATGCTCTTATTCAGAAGGATTTTGTGGTTTGATGAGGATTGTTTTACCACAGCCGGAATGTTTAATAGAAAAAACAAGCACTATTGGGCAACAAGAAATCCACATATAATTGAAGAGCGAAAGAGACAAGGGCGGATGTCAATAAATGTGTGGTGAGCATCTTGGAAAACCAAATTATTGGTCCGATATTTATTGAGGGTAAATTAACGGGGGAACCATATTTGAATCTATTAAATAACGAAATTGTGCTTTTTTTGGAGCAGTTTCCTTTAAACACCTATAACCAAATAATTTGGCACCAAGATGGCGCATCACCACACAAAAATTTGTGGATTAGCAAATATAGCCATATTCATTGGCCCGCGAACAGTTTCGACCTTACACCTTTGGAAAACATTTTGTGGGGATACCTAAAGGATAAAGTGTATCATAATAGAACGGACAGTGTTGACGAGTTGCGACAAAAAATAGTATATGAAATTAGGGTTTTAAATACAGAATGTCCCACCTTCATTACCCAAGCAATTAGGAAACTGGAAAGAGTATTTCAAAATTGCTTGGATAATGGAGAGAGTCACGTAAATAGGCTGTCAAAATATTAATAATTCCTAGTTCTTGTTTTGTTTTTGTTTGTTATCGTTGTATTAGTATATATATATATATATATATATATATATATATATATATATATATATATACCGGGTGTCAACGATATCGTTTTACACGATGCCATTCATTTGCTTTTTAGGTTAGGATATTAATATTTGGGTTAACGAAATATGGTATTAAGACACATATTTTTTTCTTGAAAAAGCAATTGAATATTACTGCCAGTTTTTCCGATATCAGAACCAAGTTAAGAATTTCAAATGGAACCCTGTATATTATTTTACATAGTTTGATAGAGCTTAGAATTACCTTTTCAATGACATATCACAAGTTATATTTTTTTTTCAAAATGGCGGACCAGGAAGCGCTTTTTCAAAATTCAATAAGGCGGTCGTTTCCCGATACCGATGAAATTTTGTTTAACAAATTATTAAAATATTAAACAAAATGGGGTTTTCAATGGATTTTAATCAAATTTAAAATCAAATTTTTAATTTCACAAAATGGGATAAGTTTAATTTTTTCTTTAAAATGTGAACTTTTTCATAAATTTTCTCAAAGATTTTAAATAGAAAGATGTATTTATTAAATATTAGTATTATAGTATATCCTATTAGCTACACGAAACCGCATAACAAGCCGTATTTTTGCTTTTTGTTTCAGAAAAAATTGACAAAACCTTGCCGATACACATTTTTCCTAATTCATAACATGAAACAAACACACACATATTATTAATCAGAAAATCCGGGAATATTTTTTATTGTTTATTGATAAGTAATTTTGTATTATTTTGACATTTTGTGACTGTTGTCTTATTTTAGAAAAGCGAGAAAAAATCACAAGTAGTATTAATTTTATTTTACCAGTAGATACAGTGCAGTAACATGAAAGATGACTTAACTAAGATAAGTAGGTCTTGGAAACAATTGCATAGGGATGCCATTATAATTTTCATTAGATTTAACTAGAAACGTCAAAAGTACTGTTTTGTATCGACATTTCTGATAACTTTCGTTACATTTTTACACTGAGAAAAACAAAAAACAAAAACAAAACCGCATAACAAACCGTATTTTTGCTTTTTGTTCGAGAAAAAATTGACGAAACTCTGCCGATATACATTTTTCGTAATACATAACATGAAACACACACACCCACACACACATATTATTAATCAGTAAATTTCGGAATATTTTTTATTGATAAGCAATTTTGTATTATTTTGACATTTTATGATTTTTGCTGTCTTATTTTAGGAAATCGAGAAAAATTCACAAGTAGTATTAATTTTATTTTACCGGTAGGCTTTCGGTTTTTCCGGAAATACCTAGACCTAAGTCAAGAAGTTTAAAAAGAACCCTGTATATTTTTTCACACAGTTTTATAGAACTTAGAAATCCCTTTACATTGACATATCACAAGTTGATTTTTTTTCGAAATGGAGGACCAGGAAGCTTTTGTTCAAAATTCAATATGGCGGCCATTTTCTAACACCGAAGATATTTTTGAATTATAGGTAGAAATAATAAACAAATATGGGGGTTTTTATTGGGTTTAATGCTAATTTAAAATCAAATTTTCACAATTAATACAAAAGTCACTCAATTAAATGTTCTATGCGCTGTCCGCCTTGTTCTTAGCATAGTGTAACTCTCTCAACATTTTCCACGAGCAGGTTTCGTAAATGCTGTTCTGAGATACTCTCAACGGCTCGTCTTATTCTATTTTCTAACATTCCCAACGATATTACAGGAGTTGCATACACTTTTTCTTTCAGATGACCCATATAGAAAAATCAAGCGGGGTTAGGTCAGGCGACCTCGCTGGCCATCGAATTGGTCCATTGGTTCCCAACCAGTTCTCACCAAATCGTTCATTCAAGTAATTTGCAACAATTCTTGAATTATGCGCAGGGGCGCCATCTTGTTGGTAAACTAAATCATCATTTTGCTGCAAATTATTTATAAAATGTTCAATTTCATTTTCGAGAAAGTCCAAATACATCTCGCCAGTTAAAGGCTGATGGAATAATATTGGACCAATAACGCTTAGTCCTACAACGCCTAACCAAACATTAACTCCAAAACGTTCCTGGAAGGCACCTTCTCTTACTAATCTTTGATTTTCCTTTGCCCAATAACGAAAATTATTTCTATTAAACATCCCTAGATTAGTAAACCTTGATTCGTCCGAAAAAATAATCTTATGATGAAACACAGGACTTATTCTATAATTACCTAAAAACCAATTGCAATAAATAAGTCGTCTTTGGAAGTCATTTTCAAATAGGTGGTGGTGAATTTGATACTTGAACGATTTAAACCCGTGTTTCTTTAAAATTTTTCTGGCGTTTTCATGGGACGTATTGCACTGTTTGCCTAATTCACGAAGGGAAGCTGTACGGTCATACTCGATGTACGCTAAAACGTTTGTTTCCACTTCTTCGCTTATTACGAAACCATCATTGCCATTAGCATGGACACCACCATTATTTTCATTTTTTAAATGTTGTACTAGCCAAGGATAATATGCATGTGAAGGAGCGTCACGATTCGGAAAGCGTTCCTGGTATAATCTCTCTGTGTCCCTTGAATTTTTGCGACATTCCCCATAAATAAGGAGCATGTCAATTTGATGTTCTCTTGAATAAACCATAATATTTATTTTTAAAACTAACTAGAACCACTTCTCAGTGTAAAAATGTAACGAAAGTTATCAGAAATGTAGATACAAAACAGTACTTTTGACGTTTCTGGTTAAATCTAATGAAAATTATAATGGCATACCTATGCAATTGTTTCCAAAGCCTACTTATCTTAGTTAAGTCATCTTTCATGTTACTGCACCGTATCTACCGGTAAAATAAAATTAATACTACTTGTGATTTTTTCTCGCTTTCCTAAAATAAGACAACAGTCATAAAATGTCAAAATAATACAAAATTACTCACCAATAAACAATAAAAAATATTCCAGGATTTTCTGATTAATAATATGTGTGTGTTTGTTTCATGTTATGTATTAGGAAAAATGTATATCGGCAAGGTTTTGTCAATTTTTTCTGAAACAAAAAGCAAAAATACGGTTTGTTATGCGGTTTCGTGTAGCTAATAAGATATACTTTAATACTAATATTTAATAAATACAACTTTCTATTTAAAATCTTTGAGAAAATTTAAGAAAAAGTTCACATTTTAGAGAAAAAATTAAACTTATTCCATTTTGTGATAAATTAAAAATTTGATTTTAAATTTGATTAAAATCCATTGAAAATCCGATTTTGTTTAATATTTTAATAATTTGTTAAACAAAAATTTCATCGGTATCGGGAAACGACCGCCATATTGAATTTTGAAAAAGCGCTTCCTGGTCCGCCATTTTGAAAAAAAATATAACGTGTGATATGTCATTGAAAAGGTAATTCTAAGCTCTATCAAACTATGTAAAATAATATACAGAGTTCCATTTGAAATTCTTAACTTGGTTCTGATATCGGAAAAACTGGCAGTAATATTCAATTGTTTTTTCATGAAAAATATGTGTCTTAATACCATATTTCGTTAAATCACATTAAATATATTTTTTTACAAATTACTGTTTTGTTTTTGTTGGTGACATTCCATGGGTAAAGTGATTTAGGTATATGTGGATTGCGTTCACGTCCAACAGAGCTTCTTTATTTTTAGTTGACATTTCATCATTTCATGGGTACCGCGATTTGTGGTAACTTTAAAGTGGAATAAGTCAAAAATTACAGTTCCGAATATAGACAAGTTAAATATTTTTGGAAAGGGGAAGATGAGGGGAATCCTAAAATGTCAAAAAATACAGGGCGTCCCATTTAAAATAACAAAGTTGATGGTCATTTAGTGATTTTCCGATCGTCTTTTGTTTTTAAAATTGCCGCCATGTAAATCTTTAGGAAATTCCCTATAACTTTCGTAGGAACCATTTCTTTGTATCTTGAATAAGGCTCTCAGAGGGTGGCAATTATAAAAAATAACCCTGTACATAGTATCCGACAAATTAAAAAAAAAGATATTTTTCTGAAAAGTTTGCCACTCTGTATTTCAAACGTTAAGACGTTTAGGACATATGTTTATATGAAATTGTTTTCCTAAAATAGACCCAGGGATCATCCCTTAAATATTAGCATGACTTTAAGGAACCTGTATATACACCCTGTATATACAGGTTGTTCCTTAAAGTCATGGAGGGAAAGGGAAATATTCTAAGGATGTGTTTTGGGAGATCAAAAAAATTAAAAAAGAATATATAATCATAGGTCCGCAAACGTTTCGTTTTCGAGATACAGGGTGTTAAAGAAAATTTAAAAAATTTCGTTTTTATTTAATACTTCGGAAACGATTTTAGATATCAAATTGATTTTGGCTGTGCGTTATAATGACGAAATAGGGAATGTTTTGGAACAAAAAGATTTTTAATACTTTCACCAGTGGCGCGCGTGAGGCATAAGATGCGGGAATTTCTTAGGGAAAAAATCGGACGCTACTGCTTTTCTTCAGAATTAATAATTTCTTAATTGGCAATCTATTCTAAAGAAGAAACGTTTTTTTATGTTTTTTTCGTCTGATACACCGTTTTTGAGCAATAATTAAAATATTGCTTTAGTTATTTAAGCTAATTTTTTTTTCAGCAACAAAATTAAAGTTGAAAACCCTTAGCAGAAGCATGAAAAATACATTAGTACTCTTTGTGTTATAAATAATAAATATTAAATTAACGAATATGTGTCTTCGAAAATACCGCCGTCGGCCTCAATGCATTTGTTGGCTATTTGTTAATCGCTCGAGTAGAACGTTCAATTGATCGTGGATTGTTTCTTATGATGCAGCATTCTGAACACGATCAAGCAGTGCTTCTGTTCTCTTGTTTCCACTCTTGTTGCGTAAACTAATGATTTCATCCATCCCCAGAGATAATAATCCAATGGCCTGGGTGGCCAATTTTGCGGCCCGCCCCTGCCAATCCATCGATTAGGAAAATTATTATTTAGGAAATTTTTTACTTGTACATTAGAATGCGGATGGGCTCCATCGTGTTGGAAGTATAATCGATGTCTAATATATAAAGGAACATTGTCCAACATTGTTACTAGATTCTCTTAAAAAAATGTAAGTACTCGTTACCAGTAAGACGTCCGTCCAACACAAATGGACCATTGATTGATCGTTAAGCATACCACACCAGACGTTGAAACTAAAATAGTGTTGAAAGTTGTGTTCAAAAGTGGCATGAGGGTTTTCGTGTGACCATTTATGTTCATTGTGAATATTGTTGATTCTATCTCGAGTGAATTGAGCTTCAACAAAATGTATCTATTCAGTTCCCGATTTTGATATATCCATTCACAAAACTGTATTCTTAAGACATAATCGCCATGTTCGAGATGTTGAATTGGTTGAAAGTGAAAAGATTTTAATCCATTTCTTTTAAGTGTCTCCCAAACTTTAGGTGATGGTATTTGCAGTCTTTCTCGTACTTTCACCTGGGTTATCTCTGACAATATCAAGTATACGCTCTTCAACTTGCACGTCGAGGCCCTGCTCTTATTCAGAAATAATCCTTGCACTTGGAAACATTCCATTTTCGTGTTCATTTGCAAACAATCCTTGAAAAACTTTCCTATTAGGAACAATTCGATTTGGAAATCGACGTTCATATTCATCAACTGCCCTCGCTGATCTACCATCGCAATTACCATAACTGAACCTATGACTGAACATGTATGGCATTTTATGATACCAATTAAGTAATAACCAATTTGTTACCAAAATGCTTCTTTAGCCCCTTACACTTAATATTCATATCACAGTACAACTAAGTATATCAAATCAATCAAAAAAATCATGAATTGACGTTGAAGTTTCAACCTCAACTTGTTAAAAACCATTTAAAATAATCATAATAAGGATATGAAGTATTAAAGCACTATTTTAATTAAAACTCAATTTTAAATTTATTTTAACACCCTGTATTTCCAAAACGAAGCGTTTGCGAACCTATCATTATATATTCTTTTGTAATTTTTTTGACCTTCCAAACACGTCCTTAGAATATTTCCCTTCCATGCCGAAACACCCTGTATAGTACACAAAATATTTCTTTTTCAAAAAACATTTTTTAATCTCTGCAGTTTTGAAACTAAGTCACCGATAGTGCTGGAAAAAAAACATGGTATATTGCTTCACCCTGCAAATCTCAATAGATTGATTTAGATTAAGATTTAACCTACAAAAGAAACACAGTTGCACTAAAAAACGCTTCGAGTGGCGATCGGTATAATTGTGAGGTTCAGAAACAATGCTGATGGATTAATTTGTTTATTAATGTACTTACACGTTAGCGCAAATGGTTTAAGGTCGTAGTTTTTGAAAATGAACGCCATCACTGCGCAAGATACTACGACCATGGCGTTTCTCCCAACCGAGGCGAACCATAAGAACTTCTTGCCTGTCGAAGATTTTTCCGGAGATTTGTCACCAGATATTGGCGGTTCACCATAGTCTTTCAGTTTCTAATAACAAAAATATCATTAAAATATTAGCGTAATTAGTAATATTAATATACTTATATTTCTAAAATGGCCCCTCAAATTTATAAAATATAATAATACTTAGCAATAGTACAAAACAAAAAATCCGTAAATTTCTTTTACCCGGAACTTCCTTCGTTACGAATCTTTCCTTTTATTAGGAACAGTGAAGTGTGATCCAATTTAGTTCAGTACATAATCATCTGGTAATACATATATATTTTCTTTTAAAACATTCTTATTGGCGCAACTTTGTTCAATCCTACTGGATTCCTATCAATACTTTGCTGGTTTCTAAGTATGCCATATTTGATTTTTTGGCATAATTTAAAATAAATTCAATAAGTAGTTTTTACATTGACACACACATTTTGTTACTTCATGTTGAATTCGTACCAGTTTATCCCTATATCAACTGAATTTAATTTTTCTGCAAAATTTAAACTCATTTAAATAATTTTTTACGTTGATTTTTTGAAAATTTTATTTATACGCCAATTTGTTTTCCCATCTTGAATTTGTACCACAATGTTACCAGTTTATCTCTATATCACACTGTGCTTTCACAAAATTGAAAATTAATCGAATAAATAGTTTTTTCAGGCTGATTTTTTAAATATTTTATTGGGTTGCCATTTTGTTTTGCTCTATTGTTAACAAACGGCCGCGAAGCCCGTTTGTTACTATGGCTCTCACACTCGGCGACGTGTCATTTCAGAAAACCATGTTTTTCAACCGTTCGGTGGGTATATTTCGGAAACTTTTAGAGATAGGGCGTGGATTTGACATGTGTTTTTAGAGGAGACATAGATCTATACGGTCCGTTTGCAGATTTTTCAGTACCACATTTGCTACCGGAGATGTGGTACCGCAAAATCGACCAAAAAAGTCAACTTTGATGTAACACGGTTCAGGTCGCAATTTTTGATTTTTTTTGACGAAACTTTCTGCAACGATGGCTCTTTGGGTCCTACAGAACCCTATAGTTTTTGGTTATATTCAAACCCGTTTCGTGATTTTACGATTTTTTTTCGTTCGAAAAAAGGGTGTTTTGGGGCGAGCTATAACTCGAACTGGGTGCGTCCCAGCGACATTTTGCAATCGGAAAGTAGACATTTTTAAGAAAAACTGAAAGTTCGAAAAAAAAAATTTGTTTTGATACATTTTGTTTTTTATAGAAAAAAGCGGGCAGCCTGTCGGAAAACTAATTAGGGCATCGGAAAGTGCTCAAAAATATACACAAAATGAAATATCTGTAAAAAATTCTGAGTATGTACAGAGTGTGCAATTACTAGATAAAATTTGCAGTTTCACAAAAATGGGTACATTTTTCCACATTAGCCTGTATTACAAGAAAGCTAATACACCTAAGGCGTGGGGTATTTTTGTTACGAAACTAGATACTCGTAGGTACATTGTGATCAAATTTCAAAATTTTAGCATACACGGTTAAATTACTGCGATTTTTCAAAGTTGAAATTTTAAAGTCCAAATTTAACCTCACTGTGGGGCTCACTGTAAACAGTAATCGGAATTATTTGACAGAAAGATTGAGCGTTTATTCGGCTACAAAAACCTCTATAATATTTTCTTCTAGCTACTGGGGAAATAGGTGAAAATTCGCTTTAAAGGAAACAGTGCACTCTTTTGGTCACAATTTCTAAGTTTTTCTGAGATGATCAATAATTCCAAAACATCCACTCATCCTTGACTTTCGTCGCTGTCAGAAGAGTAATCGAATAAATATTTAAGGAAAAATTATTTAATTTTAGAAACTCAAAAAAGACTTCTTGGGTATTTTTAAAACTGGTAGCATAAAATTTGAATGTTTTTAAGTAGGTAGCTACAATTTGAAGGATAATACTTTCCCCAATTTTATAAAATATCTCTAAGAAAATTAGCTGTCATAGTAGTAGTAGTAGTACTCCTCCCTCAACCACCACCCGCCACCAGTTGTACATCCTTGAATCTGCCTGTCCTTACTATGTAAGTCTGCATATCCTTCCATGCAAGATCCTTAACTTCGTCTCTACGCAAGACCGTAGTGCCGAAAATATCTGAAGCGGAGTTTCCTCCTCTTCCTGACACTCCGTGCAGATAGAATCTTCCTCAATGCCTAACATAAAGAGGTGTCTCCTCAATCGACAGTGCCCCGTTACTATTCCTACGATGGAATTTAGAGCTTTCCTGTCTCGGGCTAGTAACCACTCTGTTCGGCCCTTATCGGGCTTCACAATGAAGTCTTTAGCTTGCCTCCCGACATGAAGTTCATGTTGTGCCAATTCGTCGAGTGCTGTCCTTATCTGCTGCCTAGTGATGCCTAATGCTGATTCTGGTCCTACATACGGGCTGGTGGTGCCGAGTCTAGCAAACTCATCTGCCCTCTCGTTGCCCTCAATCCCACAGTGTCCTGGCATCCAAACTAACTTCACTCTTTTACGTCTCGCCAACTGCTCTAGCCTGTCACCGCATTCCTGAACCAAAACTGATACCGCCGTGGGTGAGTCGAGCGCCTTAAGTGCTGCTTGACTGTCTGAGCATATGACAATCTCTCCCTCTGCCCCCTCTATGACTTCCTTCATCGTTATTGCCATTAGAATGTCATATACCTCAGCCTGAAACACCGTTGAAAACTTCCTCAAAGGGAAGCTGGACCCGGTTTGTGTAGCCTCAATATAAACTCCAGCACCAGAGGATTGCAACTGTATCATACGTGAACCATCCGTATAGCAAACAATTGCAATCTCTGGAGAACTCCAGCCTGTTTCTCTCCTAGTCCTCTCTTTCGGGGATTGAGATACTATAACCCTTATGCCATCTTAGTCTGCCTGAGGGTCGTGTTACTCTGTAGGTAGATAAAGGGATCTCTCTTTCCTGTCTTTCCTCTTAGCTGTCATTCTCTATTGCATGCATTACATCGATATTCGTTTAATAAACGTGCTATTCGATTATCGTTTTAGGATTAGTTAGAGCAGCACAATACTTACATCTAATTGGATACGGGGGAGATGCATTTTTAGTATATTGTCCGGTATGTTTATATATTTTGTGAGGCACTTTAGAAATTGTGTTTTTTCTTAGTGAAACTTTTCGGCACAATACATTAATTAAAGCATTTCGCTTTAAAAAAAGAAAATTGGACATTTGTCAAAAAAATGGTTGTTTTTTCGTAAATTTTAAACTGATTAAAAATTTTTTATGTGTATTATATGACTCCACGTAACTTTTAAAGGCGTAATTGTTTTGAAAAAAGTATTTTGACAGCTGTCAAAATAAAAATTTTTCCCGTGACTTCTCAACTATCTGGAATATTAAAATATGGTTTTTTTCAGTTTCATGTAACTTTTAAAGGCGTTATTTACTCAAAAAATATACTGAGGTAAAAATACGTACGGCTTCTAAACTACTTAAAATAACTAATAACGTTTTTCATAGGTCCATGTAGCGTCCTAAGGCGCAATTTATAAAAATAAAATATTTTGACAGCTGTCAAAATTGTTTTTTGTTTTCCTTAATTTTTGAATTGCTTAAAATTTGTAAATACGGTTTTTACAGTTCCATGTAGCTTTTAAAGGTTTAATTTAAAAAAATATTTTGAGACCTGTCAAAAAGCCTGTTCGAGCTGTCAAAAAATTTTTTCGTTCTGACTTCTGAACTTTTTAAAATTTTTAGATGTTTTTTTATAGTTTGAATTTATATCAGAACAATATTTTGGCGGCTGAAAAAAAAATCTAGTTTCTGTAACTTTTGAGGAGTTAATTTTCTTTATGTCAGATCATATTTTATGAAAATATGTTTTAATTACAGGCCCATATTTTTGAATTTACAAAATGACTGTACAATATATGTAGCCACGTTTTACTTTAGACTTTATTTGAAGTTTTATTTGGTGTTTGGACTAAACTTATGCAAAACGTACTTTTCTTACTGTAAAGTCTGAACCAGATGTACCAAATTAGCGGACGTTCGTTAATCAAAACATAGTCCCCAAGGTTATGTTAATAATAAAGGGAATCAATTCGCAAATTATCACACTCGCAAAAAAGATATAGATATAGTGATAGATAAAGAGATAGATTTAGCTAATGATATTAACCAAAAATTAGGTATTTTTAATAACAATATTTCATCTTTGATTAACAAGCATGCTCCCTTGCAGAGTAAATTAATTCACGATCGACCTTTTATCCCGTGGATAACGGACAATATAAAATTATTAATAAAATGAAGAGACAAAGCTCATCGTAAATACTTAAAAAATATTATTATATTATCGAGAACTTAGGAACTATACGAAACATGCGATAGCACGAGAGAAAGTTACATATTTTAATCAGATGTCTAATAAAACAGGTAAAGATTTTTGGGCAAGTGCGAAAAAACTAAATTTAACAGATACTGAAACTCATGAACTGCCCCGTGAACTTGCAGATGAAACCGCACTCAATAATTATGCCCAAAGCAGTAATGTAGTGGATACTACATCAAACGATAAAATAAAATTTTATGAACAAAATATTCATCCAAACGTAACCCATGACCTCAATTTTAAATTAATGGACGAACTATCAGTATATAAAATAATTAATCAGATGAGTAGTAATGCCGTGGGTGAAGATGAAATTTTCTTTAAAGGATATAAAGTTGTGTTTGCCTTTTTGTATAAAACCTCTTTTAAATATAATTAATCATTATATATTGGAAAATGTTTTTCCAGATATCTGGAAGAAAGGTATTATTAAACCTTTACCTAAGATTCCTATTCCCAAAAGTTCTAAAGATTTAAGACCTATATGTATATCGTCAGTTATATCAAAAATTATTGAGAAACATATCTACAGCCAAATTTCTTCTTTTTCCCTTCCCTTGAAAATTATACCAGACTGTCAGTCTGGATTTCGTAAGTACTTTAGTACATCCATTTGCCTTATTAACCTTATAAATGACATAAGAATTAACGAAGAAAAAAAGGAAGCGACTTGTTTGTGTTTACTCGATTTTAGTAAAGCATTTGATACTTTGAATCACACAATGTTACTAGCTAAGCTTCATTATTTTGGATTTTCGGAGAATGCTGTTAAATTTCTCAGATCATATCTCTGAAATAGATATTACTGTATATCCGTTAAGAGGCAATCTACAAATTTTAAATCGTCATATATACCTATGACAACAGGTGTCCCACAAGGCTCAATACTTGGGCCACTTCTTTTTTCACTATATGTTGCGGATATGAATAATGTATTAGAATATACTAAACTGCAACAATATGCTGATGATTCTCAGCTATATATGTCATTTTCACTCGATAAACTGCAAACATCTCTAATAAATTTTAACAGTGATTTACGAAAATTAAATGAATTTGCCCATAGGACCATAACTTAAAATTAAATGCATCCAAGTCTGCTATACTATTTTTTTGGAAACAATAAGTCTATTATAACACATGCCACGTCTAACTTTAAAGTACAAATAAATAACACGTATTTACTAGTGGTTGCTGAAGCCAAGTACCTGGGAGTTAATTTTGATATTGGGTCTTACTTTTCAATCGCATGTAAAAAATAAACTTAACGTTGCATATATGCGCTTAAAAAGATTAACAAATTTTAAAAAGTATTTACCCCAAAAGGCTAAATATTTATGTAATATGTTTGTGTTATCGCTTCTAGATTATAGTGACGTTGTATATCACAGCTCAATAAATGGAAGTGTTATCAGATCTATCCAAAAACTTCAGAATGCTTGTATGCGTTTTTCCTTTAATATTCCTTTTAGAAATCACATTACTCCATAGCTTAACAATAATTCAATTTTATCAATGCTAAACCGACGTAAATGTCATTTACTGTCTCTAATTTATAAAGTCTTGAAAACTGGTCAGCCCCCATATTTAAGAGCACTATTTAATATATATAAACACTCTCATCTTACTAGAAATGTAAATAATTTTACTATACCACCCCACAAAACAGCAAATTTTCAAAAATCGTTTAGTTTTGTAGCAATCCAATTATGGAATAATCTTCCTAATCATATTAGAGATTTTTCAATTTTTAAATTTAGTGAATACATTAAGAATTTACTTTTAAATGAGCAACGAAACATTTAGTAATAGCTGGTTATTTTTTTTCTTTTCTATCTCGATCTGCTTTTAAACAAAACTCATACAGTCAGTTAAATAAATCTATATATAAATAATTTTTTAATTTAATCCACTGGTGTGCCGACTTTTCAATTAAAATCTCATTTTTTTATCATTTTTTGTTGTTCCTTGTTTTGCGCCCATTCTGCACCACTCGTATTTGTGTATCGCTGCTTTGCCTGTTCGTGAACTTCGCCTTTTGTGGAAATTATAAGGTTAAACTATATACAAATATGTATTTATGCTCGCATTTAAGTTGCATTATTAATATTAAAATTAGGTAATATATCTTTCTAGGGCAGGGCTACTCCGGCATATATCCTTATGTCGGTGGATCGGTTTTATAATCGCAGTGTTGTCCTTATTCGTCAGAACTAATCTTATTTTAAATTATAATTTACATGTTATTTATTGTTTTTAACTGGCTAATAAAATAGTTTTGAATTTGAATTTGAATTTGAATTCGTGAAAAGAAAATTATACTAATTAGGTACGTTAATTATAATTCCATATTTTAAAATTTTTGACTTTGGCAGGCAATAACCCCTTTAAAACACATTGATCGAAAATCAGAAAAACTGAAATATCTCGAAAACTATGAGTATTTTCTGACAAATATAAATTAGGAAAATATGTGCCCAAGGGAGATGCATATTTTATTCATATACGGGATTTTTTCATGGTCTTATAATTTTCAAGTTTATCGTTAAATTTTATGTAAGTTTTACCGAAAGCTATACGTAAATTTTAAGAAAAAAAAATTTCTTTTATTTTCGGTTCTATAAATATTTAAATTATTTCTATACAATTTTATCGAAAATGATTAGCAATGAAGATATTATTCAAATAGCTGTTTTTGTGACTATTATTATTTTTATTAAACAACAACTTTTTAACCATTATCACTTTATTTTAATACTAACAGCTGTCAAAACGTTTTCGTTCTCAACCATTTATGTACTAGTGGGACCAGCGACCGTTTATTATATAAAACATAGCCGTCATGGATATGTTAATAGAAAAACACGCTCTGCGCTACACGTATAGGAATGCTGCACAATGCAGTCACCCAAAGTCCACAATTTTAGTACCATTTAGTTGGGATTATCATGCGTTTTTTTTAATACAATCTTACAGTTGACTTCAACTCTTTTTACATATTGCATTAATGGACGTTTGTTAATTTTAATGAGATCTTAAGTAAGTGTGTACCCATACACAAAACACCCTTTTTGCGACCTAACGCTCGTACTTGTATATATACTAAATTGTTACCAGTTCATTCCTATGTAACACTTGATTCTTTTGCAAAACTTGACGTAAAATGGATAATTAGTTTTTAAGTTATACTTTTTCTAACGTTTTTAGTTCATTTTTGTTCCGGCAGATTAGATTTTTACCAGAATATTACCAGGTCATCCTCATATGACCCTTAATTTTGTACTACAATTTGAAGTGAATCTAATTTTTCAGCTGTGCCGAGAACTGACAGTCAGACAGACAAACCGACAAACAGACCGACGGAATTAATAAAATATATTTTTTGGCATCTAGCGACGGTAAATCCTGAAGATATGTAAACCATGAGAGGGTGATTTTTTTCACAATTACAAACATTTTATATAGCCGCCATTTTGTTCCGCCATCTTGAATTAATACCATAATTTTACTAGTTCATTTCTATCCCAGAATTAATTATGGTACACAATTTGAAATCAGTCCATTAAGTAGTTTCTCAGGCTGAATTTTTATTTATGCTATTAAGCCGCCATTTTGTTCCGCCATCTTGAATTCGTATCAAAATCTTACCAGTTGAATCCTACATAATACTCGATTTTTGTGCAAAATTTAGGATAAATTGGATAAGCAGTTTTTTAGTAATAATTTTTAACATTTTTAACACTAGGTCGCCATTTTGCGTTTTTTAGCTATACCGCGAACAGACAGGTGATTTTTTCACGATCATCATAGTTCCATTTTACGAGGGAAGTAAAAACACGATAGAGACAAACTAGTTTAAATTTTAAAATTTTTAAAATAAATATCCTGTAAGCACCACACTTTAATCTAATATTCGTGTATGTTATACAATAATTTTTGTTTACAGGAAATACCCATTGACATAACAGCGAGACGGAAAATTGTTTTGATTTGAACACAATCATGGATGGTCAAAATTATTACTTGTTTGTTCTATTGTCGTGTGGTCGATTTTGTTGATCCAAAGGGTGTTGTTAACTATGTTACATAGAACAAAACCATAGACATAATAAATATCTATGAATTTATACTTGCTAATAATATTAAAATTACATTTTAAAGTGGTTCTAATACAGCAAACCACCGAAACAAAACCTGAGAAGAACTGCTCAAGTTTGACAAGGAATTAGTTGCTGAACTGTGGTTGTTAATAGGAACTTTTGTTAGCTATCGATACATTTTCTCTACGATCTTCTTCTTGAGGAGATTCATCTTGGGAATCGTCTCGTTCAGTTAATTCAGAAGGTGCAAAAGAATCATCAGAAAACTTACTGTGGTCAAATGGGCAAATTCCAACAGTTGCAAAGCTATCCTGGGCGTTAGATCATGTAGCAGCTCCAATATAAGCTTGTTACCAACATCTGCCAGCTCAACAATTTTATTTGGCATATTTCTTTGCCACATCTTTAGTTCTTGGGTATAAATTATTATTATTATTAGACACCGTTGTTATTCCCGTCTCATCGCAGTTATAAATTCTACTGAGCGGAAATGCATATTTATCCAATAGGGAGTCAAGTAAGGTGTAAAATGCGTTGACTGAAACACTCTTAAAACCTGATGCGCGAGCTGCTGATGTATTTTCATGTTTTTTAAGTGCGAATCGTGGTTGACGCCATACATTCAATCGGTCCCTGCTAGTTTGGTTTGGTTGTTAAAGTTGTTTTCAATAACAATCTGGACTGCGTACTGACATGCTAAAGATCTAAGTTCATATGTCAAAATACCAAAAAATGTTTTTTTAACTCTAAAATATGTTCAGTTAGATCGCTCTCTTATTCTTATGTAAACACTGTGGTGAATCTTCCCAGCTTATTTTTGCTTATTTCCTCTTCTCCTTTGCCTGCTTTAACTCTCCGATTAAATGTACCAACCGGAATATTATATTGCCTTGTAACAGCATTTCGATTAAGCTCGTTTACCGTTACTGCCTTATAGCTGCTTTCAATGCTTCTTCCGATCAGGAGTTCAGTTCTTCTCTTGTAATTTCGCATCTGCAATAATAATGAAGGGGGTAAAGTGAAATAATCTGGGGCAAAGTGCAATGATATTTCAATTTGCCCCATTACTAAAATTTGACTTTGCCCCATAGTTCACAAAATAAATAAGAAGCAAATTAAAATTGGTGAACCTAACCTATACTAAATATAAGAGAGAGAGATAAATAGATAGCAAATAACATAATATTTCTTAGAAAAAAATTATCACGGGAAAAAATATCTTGCTGGCAAATAACTCATCACAACTCACCTTAATATTTAACAACGGTACCCACAGAAAACACAAAAAAATGCTTCAAACCCACATGCGTTTCTCCGCACATTCAAAACAATACCAATAGTAGTATTGTGTTTATCGATACCGATTCAGGCGGATCGACCAAAGCTAGCAAAAGGGGCGCATATCGCTTTACCCCATTCCCCCCTACATGATGCAAAAAAATACTGGGAATCCAAGAAACGAAATTAAATTGGAAAACCATGGAGAATATAGCATTCTATGCCTAAAAAGTTGTACGTTATGCAAACCAGCAGGCGAATATCAGCAAGAGTAGTAGAACACAAACTCAGTATCAAAAATAAACAAACTACCTCGGTCCTCTTCCTATACATCAACAGGTACAGGCCAAAAAAATAAATTTCGAAGGGTATAAGAACATTGCCAATATAGAGCACTATAAGTCTAGAATAATCCAAAAAGCCAGATAAATTAAAAAACAAGAAGATTCAAATGAAGGGGACAAATCATAAAAACAATTAAAAGTCGATAAATCACAAAAAAATATATAAGGAATTAGTACAATAAAGGCATTCGGAAAATATAATGACAAACAACCGCTCACATATAACCTTGGGCGCGATATTTTTCCACGGATGGCACATAATGTTGTTGTATATGTATATTATTTGGTAAAAATGATGTCTGTATTGAACAGCCATGTCAAACTCAAAGTCACTGGTGGGCCAAAAGCATGAAGACCATCGACTAGACAAACAGACAAACTACTGAAAATCTTGAGAAAAAGTACTATTATAGGACAAGTCTGTTTATTAAATTTCCAATAAAAAGGACATTACAAAAAACTACAAACATTAAATTCTTTTGCCAGATATTTGACATCTTTTGTCTTTAATTAAGTTGTCTATTTGTGGCGCGACGTTATCGGCGAAATAACTTTTAAAACTACGACCAAGTGTGCGTCCGTCAATCGCAATCTTGCGGGAGATTTGTTTCCTTTTATCAAAGAAAATAGTTGGTCACACTACTTATGGGTACTTCCAAACATTGACAGGATTTTACAGGCCATCTTTCTCATTTCTTGGTATTGAACAAGCAAGTACTTATAAAATTCGAATGTACCAACACTATCATATTTTTGTTTTAAATGTGTCTGATACTGAATCTCAATTACTTCCATTTGCAAGTAAGGGGGAACTATCAATATCGATAGTGAAAAGACCAGTAAATAGAGAAAAATTGTTTTCATGGGCCTTAAAATCCTGAAAACGCTTCTCAAATTCTGCCAGAAGGCTTCTCATTTTCTCTGAATATATTTTGTATGATATTGGGGCACTTGTGCTTTTCTGATATGCCTTACAAGTTAGTGGTCCTTGCAATTTCCTATTTAAGCCCGACAAGTGTTTTGTGATATCTACCATAAATGAAAGATCTTGTAAAAAAGGTAGATCGCATAATAAGCTGACATCTTTTGTTTCCATGAAAACGCGTATTTCTTCTATGAGTTTCCAAAACCGGTCGAGTACCATAGAACACGCAAGCCATCACACCTCTGCATAATATGGTAAAACAGTGTACTCACTTTCTAAATCACGTAAAAATGCAAAAAACTGTCGCTGATTAAGGCCTCGTGACCTTATGAAGTTTATAATTTTCACTGACTTTAAAACACTTTCCACCTTGATCACTTTTGAACATAAAACTTCTTGGTGGATTATACAATGAATATGATGAAAATCTGGTTTGTCACTGCCCGTTTCTCTGATCTTTGTCTGTAATATTTTAACGAAGCCATTTTTTACTCCAATCATTGAAGGAGCTCCGTCTGTTGCAACGGAACACAGTATTGACAAGTCTAAATTGTACTTTTGCAGAAGTCCATAAACAGCATTGTAAATAGCCTTCCCAGTTGTTGTATCACGCAATGGTACTAATTCCAGTAATTCTTCATACATATTGATATTTGTATCAACCGCACGAAGAAAAATAACGAGTTGCGCCACACCACTTTCGTCACAGGCAACAGAAAATGCAATGAAAGAGTCTGATTTTGTTTTTATTTGATCACTTATATTGGCAGCCAACTCAGTAACTCTTTCAGCGAGAGTATTTCGGGACAAGGATATATTTTGAAATGCCTTCACGCTCCCGGGACTTACAATTTCAGCGGCCTTTATGAGGCACTCTTTTATAAATTCACCTTCAACAAATGGTTTTGAATGTTTGGCGATCAACTCCGACAGTACTCGAATGACAGATTAATTTTCTTACTTTGGATGTGTAAACATAAACTGCTGATCTTTCAACCGTGATTTTAATTTATTTAACTTTTCGCTTCTGACCATGCATGTATACTTGTCAAACATAGTTTTATTAATATCATAGTGGCGTTTTATATTATATAATTTTGGGACACCGACTGTACTATTACAAATCAAACAAATAATTTTTTCTATCACTTCACAGCAAAAAAATTCTAATTCCCACTTTTCTTGAAAGATAAGATGCTCATCTATAAGTTTTCTCTTACTTACACTTAGTTTTGAAAGAGACATGTTAAAAACTGTATCCGAAATAAATTATAATAAGTACTGTTAAGTGTTGTAACAATAAGTGCGAAACTCAACTCGAAACTCTATCGCAACTGACTCATAACTGACTAAACACTGAACGACTGAACTCAATCGAACACGTCATCTGTGTTTTTGCGCGATAGAATTTCATGGCACAAGCCAGATAACGTTTGGCTTTAGGTTTTAGGTTGAGTAACTGTAGTTCATCCTCATAAACATAGATGGCACTATGTACAATTGTTCGCAAACCGCATGTTCGTGTTTGAAATAGCTGCAATACAACAACACAAGTGTGAAAGACTGAATTAATTTTTTTAATGTATTTAAAATACCTGCTGTAGGTATACATTGAAAATATTTAAAATTATCATTATGTACCTATAACCGAAGAAATTTTGGATATTTGTATACCTAGAAATTGCTTTTACATATTACAATTTCACTTTCTTATTAGAAAAGCTGGAGGATTAAGTTTGCTTAAATCTTCTTAACTTTTAAATAAATTTTATTCTGATAACCACTTACCCTCATTGCTAGTAGGACGACGATGCAAGAAAGTCCCAGGACAGTATCCCATAACTGGACTTCCGTAATATGCGTAAAGAAATTTTTCCAAACCCCTACAAAACTTTCTGCACCAAATTTGAGCCCGAACAGATTTTTCACTTGCGAAGAGGCGATTGTGATGGCGCCAGCAGATGTAAATGCTGATACCACAGGAGTTGATACGAACTCAACAAGAAAACCTAAAAAAATGATACCATTAACTAAGTTAAATGCTCTAAGCTCTGTATCTTTACAACCTAAATGTTGGTTTGTGTATGTCGATGATACATGGAGAAGAAAATTTAACAATGTTTTTAGATCATTTCAATCTACAACATTTTAATATAAAATTCACTACGGAAATTAAGATGGTGTTATTATAGGTCATTATGTTAGGAAACCTAGAATAGCTTTAGTCATCAATCTCAATAACAGACGGTCATCAGTTCATTAGCCTTTAAGGCTCCTTCAATATGTGGTCCATACTCAATTCTGAATGAGATAGAAAAACTGACTGAAGCTTTAACATTCCACAGATAAAATTGCAATAATTCTGAGGAGGTCTAATATTCGCACAATCTATAACATGCACACAAAGATTGGGCAATGATTTAGATCGCCGAAAATGTAATTATTCCCTTGCAATCAAACGGAGTTTATAAAATTCCTTGTTCCTAAGGTACAGTGTGTATAGGTGAAACCGGACGGTTTGCGTCTACTAGATTTAAGGAGCATGAAAGAAAGAAAAGAAATTTAATCGGCTCGGGAGATTATAAAATGAAGATTAGAGAGTCTATTGAAAAAATCAAGCACATTAGAAATCTTAATAAAGAACGTGCTACACTATTTTTTTTATCTAGAACCAATCCAAGAAGGCCTAAGCCTTTAGTACTTAAGTGCTGTAGTTACTTTAAGTGAAGAGGGGAAGGTCTTTGCTCGTAACACAAAGCTCCTTTTCACTTCCCCCTTTTATCAGTATCAGCTTCGCCATACAATATGAACAAAAATATGTTAGGGTTAAAAAGGTATGACGTGTTTTCAAAACACTAAATACTAAAAAGTCTTTTGACCTTGATGGTAAAAGCTACAACCTGTTCCCAAAAAGGGACTCAAAACTGTTCCCTCTGACTACAGACCCATATCCCTACTCTCAATGATGAGTAAAGTAATGGAGTATATCAATAATGATCTTTTAAATTAAGTTGAAACGTGTAAATTTGTTCAGCGATCAAAGTGGGAGCGACTTGGTCTTTGCAGTTGAACGGTGAAGGGACAAAGGACGTATGTGGGTAGTTTCTCTGGTCTCCCTGGCAGGAATAACTAATAATAATAATAGAAAACATAATGGATGATAATTTATCAGAACAGAATCTGTGGTAGTATCTGTAAAACACAGAGACTGCCCACAATTCAACAATGTTCCAGTGATGCAAGCTTTTTTGTAATATTTGGTTCATCAGTCTGGAAAATAGTGGTTCTTTGGACTGTTATGGGTTGAAGTTTCCCCATATAGGCTGGGTCTGATTTACAAAGTGTAAAAAGTATACAAGTTGGCAGAACGGTTACGGAAAATCTCCATACTCTACGCCTTTCAACAATTTGTGTCTAGGAAACAGATTTGGGAAACTGTATGTTGGAGTGTGAACAGGATTGCTGGTACAAGAAAACAGAGCACTGATGTGAATGGCGTAGGTGCCAACATTGAACCCTGTGAAACGTATGCGTTCATTTTGTGAAGACAGATGAATGACCATCAACCACTACAGAAATACTTCTGTTGAAAAAAAGTACAGTCCAAGTACAAAGTTTTGGAGGAAGACCATAGATAGGAAGTTTGTTGCGCCATGTTAGACTTGACCAAATTCTTTGGATATGTCGAGGGCAATAATTTGGGCCGTGGAATTCGATGGAGTTGTTTTAGTTGTAGGTGACGAAGGTAAAAATATCTCCTTTGAACTTTTGGTGACGGAAGCCGTTTTCCCTGTCATGAACAAATTTACACGTTTCAACTTAATTTAAAAGATCATTATTGATATACTCCATTACTTTACTCATCATTGAGAGTAGGGATATGGGTCTGTAGTCAGAGGGAACAGTTTTGAGTCCCTTTTTGGGAACAGGTTGTAGCTTTTACCATCAAGGTCAAAGGACTTTTTAGTATTTAGTGTTTTGAAAACACGTCATACCTTTTTAACCCTAACATATTTTTGTTCATATTGTATGGCGAAGCTGATACTGATAAAAGGGGGAAGTGAAAAGGAGCGATTAAAGCAGAATTTGCGATGAAATGTTTTGCAAAGTCAGCTTTTGCTTTAGGAATGGATTTCATCATCAGAAGTCAAGGGCGTAAAGGAGCTTTTGCGGCCAAAATGAGTGATTACCATCTTATATGTAATGATATATGTAATGATTTTCTGTTGTTGTAAGGGTTGTTTTGAAGTCCTAATATAGTGTGGTATCAAGGTTTCTATACCTAACTGGATTACATCCGAGAGATGTAAACACATTGCGAAGGATCGTTGAAAGAAGAAATAAACATCATTCCACGGGGAGGGAGGGTGGTAATTCCGCAACTCTTCGTAATCAGCGTAATTATAGTGCCAAATATTGAAAAAAAGCAGTATTATTTACGTAGGCATGATAAAACAGAGAAATGGATGAATTTCTTTAATAAAAGGCAAAAAATGACAGTCAACGGGGTTGCCAAGTTTACACGGCATTAAAGCAACTATAACTGTTCAAAAATTATAATAATATTGAAATCCTTATGTATATTTATTATATATATTATTACAGTTATAAATTATAAAGTTTTCTGAATTCGTATAAATAAAAAGGAAGTTTAAATCTAAAATAAATTGCAAACATGTGAAAAAAGAAAAACAATTAATGTTTAGATCTAATACAAAAATATGACTTATAGATGGCTTTTACTGTTTAAGCAAAAAGCGACACTAGTAACGGGTTTGTTTAGATTAAAACAAAACAAAGACTTTATTGATCTAATTTTCTTGGCTTTCTCAATCTATCCACATAGTTCGAGAGAGCCGAGAACATTAAATCAACAAAAAGTGACTTTCAAACAATTGGCAAGTACTGACAAAAACAAATGCATTGTTACTGACCCTAACATACATTTTAAGTGAAATTCAAACAAAACTTGAACTATGAGAATCCAAAGCGAGTCCTTGCGGGAAGGTAAACAAATAAACTAGCTGAGCACAAATCTGTGTTACAAGCAGGGGCGTGCGGTGACATTTTAAGAAAGGGAAGCAATTTTTAAAACCTTACTTACCTATTTGTAATGTAATTCGATTCTTCGATCTTTTTTTGCAAATTCGTCAATGACGTCATCATAAAAACGTCGATGCTCCGACATATTTATTTTCAATGGACCACAGCGATGTATGCGAAAGTCTCTCCTGCCCCGTTGAATTTCTCACGAAATTTTTTATACGTTTACGTGTTGAAAAATTGAGTTCTATTGATGAACTTGTGGCAGGTATTGTCAATACTAATTCACACAATTTCGATACTTCGGTGTAGACATCTTCCAGCTCCTTGTCTTTTAAAAATTGCATCAGTTCCTTAGCGTTATTTTTTTGCCCTAATGCCATCAGTTTCGTAAATCACTTTTAGTTCAGATCGCAGTAATACTCGGTCGAAGAACTGGCCATAATGAAGAAGAAGAGATTTAAACGCATCTTCTGGAAAAGTTTTCCCTTTAGATGCATCAAAATTGCAGAGCTCGAGGAATTTAAAATCATTTAACCCGTTAAATCTATACTTTATTTGTTGCTGAATTTGATCGATTATTTCATAAAAGAGGCGTCTGTATGATGTTTGAACATCTCCGACCTTGTCTGTTTGAAGACGCTTGTGGCTCTACATTTAACGTCATCGTTTTCTCCCAAAATAGGTCAAAGTCATCTCTTTGTTGGCTTAACATGGATTTAAAATAATCCACTTTTTTTTTGGCAAAAAGCAATATTATTTGATTTAGTTTGCAATATTAAGAACGTTGTCCGAGAATGGAAATATTTCTGAAAATATGTTCAACAAATAATTAAAATTAAAATCTCGTTTCAAACAGTCCAAAAAACCCCTCGAACTATTTATTGCTTCCCACGTCCCATTATTTTCTATTATATTCTCAAACAAATCAATCAGTGATTTACGATTTTCAGATACTGTTAACACAAGTCTTCCATTATAGTTCTACCTAGTAGGAGCTACTTTGGGCAATCGCTTGTGGACAATGGAGTCCAAACCTTGTGTACGTTTTGTTGACTTGGGAAAAAAAGCAGACATGCCACTTAAAGTAACGAAAAATACTTTACACTCTTTATTGATTGATGGACTGGGATAAAACTAAATTTAATTTATGAGCAAAACAATAGACAAACACAGCACTTGGGAAAGTTTCTCGAACTCTAGCTTGCAGACCCCCTAATTGTCCTGCCATCACTGCAGCTCCATCATAGCTTCCGTCTGTTTTAACGTAGCTTATTACTATAGATTACTGGCTAAAATTAGTGATATCAGTTGTTTCGTCCAGAACAATAGCAATGAACCGCGCCTCGCCAATCTCCTGCTTAATTCTTTTTAGAATAATGGTTGCAACAGCGGAAATTAAATCATTCTGGATTCGATTCGACTTTCCGCGAAAAACACTGCACTACTCTAAATGATTTTTTAAGCAATCATCATATTTATTTTTATCGACTAGTTCATTGTGTTGGCGGTGACTAATTTCCAACTGTTTATTAAGGGCGTGTTCAATTCTGGTTTTGTCGAAGACTTTTTCTTTTATGACGGCCTTCAAATGCGCTTTGGACATAACGTGTCTTTTTACAGCTTTATGAAAATTATTTAAATCGGAAAAACCAGTTTTATTCCAGAGACCTTTTTCATTTTCAAAAAGTAAACATGGCCAACAAAATAATTTACTTATATTTTCACACCCTCTTAGCCATTTAAATTGTGCGTATTGTTTTTCCGGATAAAAATGTCTAGTACAGTTTTTCATTTTTGTGGTTAAATTTTTTATAGGCGGTTTTGCCCTTCCTTTGGAAATTATTTGAAGTTTATCAGCGAAGTTTAATGTTGAAAATCCCTTTATCATTAAGACACACCACACATTCACACACACTCTTCTTACTAAATTATCCAACATTTTCAGCGTTATTACCGACATCCGAAGTTGACGATATTTGCATATTCACGTCCGTACTACTGTCTTCCATACCGCACCATGCACGACGCGACGTACGTATCACACAACACACGGATAGCCGTTCAAACAAAGAACCTACTCCAACGATAGCTTTCGCCCCAACTTAAAGCACGCGACTGAAATGCAAAAATTGCAAACAGCCGGTGGAAAGTTCAATAATCTCTAGCTCGATTCACAGGAAATCAAGCATACAGGACTTGGCTGTAGAGAAGCTAGCGGCCCGCATAGGTAATATTCGATTTCTATTGTGGCTCAGTCGGAGTCAAGGCTGCATTTATTATGGGCTTGATAATTAAGATAATATTTTAGTATTTTTATAAACTAAATTAATGGTTTCCTATTTCAAAAATTACATTTTAGATGTTTTGTATTTTTTTTTTGGGGAAGCACTGCTTCCCTTGCTTCCATAGACTGCACGCCCCTGGTTACAAGTTAATGTGTGCCTATATAAAATCAATAAGGGTCAATAAAATACTTTGAGAGTAAGAGTAATAATCCTACATTTTTTGTTTTTACACCTAACTTCTGTAATAATCAATTCATGTTAAATGACCGCTGTAGGTTGATATTAAATGAATATGAATAAAATGTTTTTAATCTGTTTTATACAATCAATCTTTAAACCAAAATTAGACTTTTAAACATTTTGGACATCTAAAGAACACTAATTGGAGACATTTATATGTATACTGACCTAAATGCAAAATTCCACATAATAATTCCAGTATTCCTGCGAAGAAGGTAAGCATAATGGCTGCCCTGATATTTCCAAATGTCACTTTGTGTGTGTACTGGAAAGTGAGCAACGATAGGAGAGCCGTTGGAGCAATATTGAGTTCTGGAATAGTACCGAATATTGCGTAGACAATGCCGCCACATAGTGCTGAGTAAAGCCCATACTAAAAAAAAAAGAAAAAAAATATGTCCAACTATTTTTTGTTTTATTATTATTATTATAATAATTAAAGTGGAATGAGTGTGCTAGCTATTGTTTGTGTTTGTTAGAGATTATCCCCTGATACCAGTTTGTGAACGCTCGCGGTTCTCTCGCATACAATGCCGAATGTGAGTATTTCTCATAAAAATTTCGTATTCAGTGGACATATTTATTTAACTCTCAACGGGACAGTATAATGTATTTTAAGCCGAGACGAGATTTTTCGAGACCTGATAGGCTTCATCTCGCCTCGCGACATCACTAGTTATATATAAAATAACAGAACGCAATCTATTTATTTAAAACACTAAGCCAGATTTTTTAGGAAGTTCGTGAGATAGTTATACAGCAACAATTTACATGATTTTTTTTGAAACGATCGTCTGGTTACCGAGATCTTTCAACACTATTTTTTGTATTGTTTTATTGCATATCTTTTCTATAAAACCAGTATGTCTTTCTTCAATAACATTTGTGGACGATGTGGTGAATGCACTTCATATTCTTATAATTCCACTGGAAACTCATCTCGTCATCTGACGTTCTCTAATATAGAAATGTTCGTTTCTGCTGCGGGTTTTTGCTAAATTTTTGAATTGTTTAAACAATGAGTAAATAATCGTATGATAATATTTGTACAAAGGAATGTAAAAGCGTCGGAGAACAAGTCGTCAAATATTGTTTTTTGCGAAATGGATTTTCCAAATTAAAAAAAAAGGGATCTAAATAGATATTCGTATCGACTTAATGCAGGTTTTAAAGTTGATTTTTGTAGATCTGATCTGCAAAAAATATAAAATATTTTACCTCGGAAATTTCGCAACAATATGCTAATTTTGGCAAATAAAAATATTCTAGCATTTTAACAAGGCAATAATAACCTTTGCTGTATTGTATATTTAAGTACATATATATACAACATGGCAGCATTCAGCGGTGTTTTTGAACATAATAGGTTTTGATAGTTGAGTCGTTGTATTCTACTTGTATTTATATTATAAACATATAACAGTCAAAGACCTAAGAGTTATTGGATTTGGAGAGTATTAGAATTTTATTATTAAACTTTCAATTGTGCCAACAATATATTCATTTAACCCATAATAGCCCAAATTTTTTTTTTTTAATAAGGACTGTTTTTTTCCTAAATATATGACTCTAGGCGTATATTAATACGTTATTTTGAATAAATTTACAGAAATTTCATTTAGGTTTTGTAAAATTCGGTGTTACCATATGGTAACGCTAGGCTTTAAATGAGGTAACACAGGTATATTTAGTTATAAACATTATTATTGAAAACCCTTTCAAAGCGCACAAATGGATAAAAAATGAACATGTTTTTCTTTGAATTACAACAAAAGCAGTAAAATAAGACAAATGAAGCACCTAAACACCATCATGGAGTGTGATATATCAAGTTACAATCAACGCAAAGACCAACGTCACACTTGTTACACATCGAACGCCCGCTAGAGGAACAGCCTTCTCCTGCACAACGTCGTCTTTTGTTATTCGGAATTCGGATTAGGAGGTGTCCTTTTCCATCATACCTGACATCATCGCATACTCTGTTCAACGTTATACTCGTTTTTGATATTGCTGGACGACCCGGACCTTTAGGAAGTGTACCATAGCGTAGAAGGTATGACATTACAATATCGCGCCTGAATTCTAGTTGACATAAATTGCCTCCGGATTTTTTATGAATTATCCAGGCATTTTCATTGAAACGTCAATTAGCCAGCTAAATATACACCACCACCACTTCTTGCTCCTCATCGAAATCCTATAACGTGAAATATTCTGATCCATGAGGTCTGTACCTCCCATCCCATTGTTATATTTACGAATAAGGTTTGGCCTATTGACTTGTGTATATTTTTTTTCTACACGCGAGTATCTCTTTACTTGACCAATCGGAGCTACTCCATAGGAGGTAGACGCCATGGTAACAACATTATTATCTAGCCAATTTACAAAAAAAATGCCGCTATTTTTGTCAATTATTGAAGCAAAATCTCCTTTGTTAGCATTTTTGAAAAAGCCTTTTTATCGGATAATGGGATATTTTTCGGAAGCCTGTTGGCCCTCATTGTGCCGGTTCCCCCATATCCTTGTTCTTTCAGATGAACTAGAAGATTTGTGCTTGTGAATAAATTGTCCACATAAAATTGATACGGCATGTTTTTCTTATTTTCTGGAAATTCCCTAAGCATCCGCAGAAGTGGCGAGGTAGCCTTACCAAAAGTAATGTCATCCTCTTCGTTTGAATTTGGTCCTTTGCCTTGATATAAGTCGAAGTTAACAAGATATCCGGAGGTCGTATTTAGGGACCACATTTTGAACCCAACTCTTATGGGCTTCCCTCGGATAAATTGTTTACATCCATGATGCCCGTAGTAACGTATCATGGATTCGTCGTAATCTAAGTTCTGTTCCGGAATAAAGTGCAACAAGAAACTTTGTTGTAATTTGTCCATGAGGGGACGTAGCTTCCACATTTTGTCAACGTTACTGGGGTTGGCATTGTCAGCAAAATGCAAACATTGCATAATTTGGAAAAATCGGTTTCTTCTCATAGCATCCGCAACCATATTGTTATGCATATCGTTTTTCGAATTCCAATAAAATCTTCTTCCGGGTAATTTATTGTAACCGCTCAATATGAGGATGGCCAATGTACATTTCAACTCTTCCTCGGTGAGTTTGGGATCAGGCCAGTTTCGAAAAGCTGCATATTTAGTTGACTCGTTGATAATGAAAGAGCATAAATCATCATCAAAAAAAAGTTCGAATAATTCCGCTGGATTCTTGTTTATATATTTAGAGTAATCTGGGATCGGAAAATCTCGACAGCAATTATCCTCAATATCTCCTTCAATCCATGAAAATGATCTATTTTTCTTTTGTTCCTTTTTTCCAGTTTTCCCCTTTCTCTTTTCTGTTTGTGGTGTTTCGGCAGTATTGTGAGCTTCAGTCATATCTTCATCATATTCATCAGGTTGAATCAGGCGATCAATCCTCTCATTGTTAGCTAAAACGAGTTCCGCTTGTGCCGCTAGTTGACGAGGCGGTAGATGATTCAGGTCACCTTCGTCATCTTCATCACCTGACTCCTCATCGGTAAGTACGTTACAATCGGGTGGTTCGACGTAGATAGATTCGGCATTGAGATCCTCTTCATAAGCTATTTTTAGGGCATCCTCCAACGTAAAACCACTCCTGTAATAAACAAAAACAACATTAACGGTGTAAAAAACTAAAATACTACCATACTAATACTACCTACTGAAAAACTACCATCAAGTACATGTTTTCAAAGCAAAAGTAAATGTTTATGTGATATTTCGTAAAACACGATATAAATAGGTAGTGTAATGTCCTAGCGTTACCATATGGTAACACTTAAAAAAAACCTAACCTAACTCTCACATCTAAATGATAATTGTTATTCAATCGTTATAGTTATGTATGTTCATATGTTAGCAATACAACATGACAAGTACAGTAACACAAAATAAAAATAAATATATGTTTTAGTACTTACACGAAATTTGGTTCCATATTTTCTCACACTTTACAAACGATTACTTTTCAAACCGGCCTAATTCTGAGTAACACTTGCGGTGATGAACAGCGAATGTGAGGGAGTTGTTTTAGACATTTTACATTCGAAAACTGGCGCCATCTATCACCTTTAACGCCAAATACGAAATATAGCCTACTTTACACGCGAGCGTGTAAGCGTTACCATATGGTAACTCTAGGCTAATATGGGTTAACATAGAACGGAAGCTTTCACGGCTTTGGTCAATTAAGAAATCACGGTTCTTGGGATTAGACCGTGTCAAATTGGAATTACTATCCGACGTTTCGCCTTCGATTGCACGAGGAATCTTCAGGGATCTTTACTCAACGAGATCTGAACACTGAATGAGCTCGAAGAGATTCAGGCGGGCTTTTATACCCGACTTGTGCTCGCCGAACCGTGACCCTGTGTTAAGATCGGTTTCCTCGTGTGATGTGGACCGTAACCCGTGTCTCTATTGAAATTTTTCAATAGATTCTCTAACTTTTCGTTTATAAAAACCTGGAACCGATGCTAGAACCTTGGTTTCCTTTACATTTATGAAATGGCCAGTGTTATGCTGGTGTTCAGCTACAGCAGATTGAACAATGTGTTTCTTTTTAATACATCGTTAATGTTCCTTAAGTCTAGTTGATATTGAGTGTCCTGTTTCTCCCACATACACTTCTCCACAGGAGCAAGGAATTTTATATACTCCTTCTGTTTGGATAGGTACAAGATCTTTCGGGGATCGCAAGCATTGTCCAATCTTCTTATGTGTATTGAAGATTGTACGTATGTTGGACCGCCGAAGTAATCGTCCTATTTTGTCTGTAGTGCCATGTATGTAGGAAAGAACAACACTACCTAATGGTGGCTCTTTATCATCCTTTGGAGGAGTTGGTTTACTATATCTTTTAATTGAACGCGTAATATCTTCAGTGCAATAGTTATTCCCTCTGAGAGCTTCGGTCAGTTTCGATGTTTCCGATGTTAAAGAATCTTGATCAGAAATCGAAATAGCTCTGAATACTAGTGAGTTAATAACCGGTTTCTTTTGTGCTGGATAGTGATGAGAATTTGCATTTTTAACTATCTATTTTATGCGTCGGTTTTCTGTACACAGAATGTCCTAATATACCATTTTCCTTCCTTTCCCGTTCATTTAAAAGTTATAGTAAACCAACTTCGCCAAAGGAGAATGATAAAGAGCCACCATTAGGTAGTGTTCTTCTTCCCTACATACATGGCACTACAGACAAAATAGGACGATTACTTCGGCGGTCCAACATACGTACAATCTTCAATACACATAAGAAGATTGGATAATGCTTGCGATCCCCGAAAGATCTTGTACCTTTCCAAACAGAAGGAGTATATACAATTCCTTGCTCCTGTGGAGAAGTGTATGTGGGAGAAACAGGACGTTCAATATCAACTAGACTTAAGGAACATGAACGATGTATTAAAAAGAAACAAGTTGTTCAATCTGCTGTAGCTGAACACCAGCATAACACTGGCCATTTCATAAATGTAAAGGAAACCAAGGTTCTAGAATCGGTTCCAGGTTTTTATGAAAGAAAAGTTAGAGAATCTATTGAAATATTTAAACATACAAAAAATTTCAATAGAGACACGGGTTACGGTCTACATCACACGTGGAAACCGATCTTAACATAGGGTCACGGTTCGGTGAGCACAAGTCGGGTATAAAAGCCCGCCTGAATCTATTCGAGCTCACTCAGTGTTCAGATCTCGTGGAGTAAAGATCGCTGAAGATGCCTTGTGCAATCGAAGGCGAAACGTCGGATAGTAATTCCAATTTGACACGGTCTAATCCCTAGAACCATGATTTCTTAATTAATATGTTCATTTATTGATATAGAAATAGAATGTGTTTATTATAATAAAATTCACCTAACAATTTAATAGACTAAATAAAATGTTTAAAAGTAAGCTTTAAATTTCACCTAATTTTTCATTTAACGGTATTATAAATTTTTCACACTCCAATTCAGGATCTGTTTACACATCAATGACATAACCATTCAGTTCCGTACCCTAACTTTATATCGGTGCTTGCTCACGCACGGTACGAGTCGGATTATGGGTTTTAATTAGGGTTTTTATCAACGAAGCTGGTGCTAATCTAATGAGACCGACCCGCCTAACAGTACAGGTTTTGTTAAAATATCGCTATACCGTTTTTTGTGTTATGCCCTTGACGATGATGCCTTCGGCGTCTAACCCGGTGCCGATTTACCTGCATGCATCAATGTAGCCTGCCTCTGCGCTGCGAGCTCCGCTGCCATTGATTCAACTCTATGATTTTTTTTATGTTATGGCCTTAACAATGATCCCTTTGGCGCCTAAACTGGGGCTATCCCGATACCGTTTCACCTAGTGCCTCTGGTACACCGTTTTTTTTTGTGTTATGGCTTTAACGATGATGCCTTCGGTACCTAACCTGATGCTAACATTTGACCGTTTAATCTTGTGCTACGGGTGATAGCATTTCAACTGTACAAGAAAAATTAACTTCATAACAATTAATTTCAAGGTCAGTTCCAAAGTTTTTCTGATCGACTGAAACTGCGTTGTCTGTTGGTGCTTTCTTATTTTTGTAAATATTCGATTACCTTTGTTTTGGGTCAGTCTTTCGTTAGTGTTCTGTTAGTGCCTCAAGTAGTTTCGTTATTGCTTGCTTAATTTTTTACTTTGTTTCAAGGGCAGCCCCCGCAATTTTTCTGATCGACCCAAACTAGGCGTCGTTCATTAGTCCTTTTTGGTCTTATTCGTTGGTGGTTCATTTAGTTTCGTAGGTGCTTCCTTAGTTTCGCAAACATCATTTTCTTTTGATTTCAAGGACATGCCCCAAAGTTTCTCCGATCGACCCAAACTAGGTGTCGTCCGTTAGTAATTTGTTAGTGCTATTTAGTGCCTCAAGTAGTCTCTTTATTGCTTGGTAAATTTTGGAAAGATTCGTTTATTTTGTTTGAAGGTCAGCCAAACTAGGCGTCATTCGTTAGTACTTTTTGTTTGTTAGATTAATTTCTTTAGTGCATTACTATTTTAATAAATATTCGCTTATCTTTATTTTACGGTCCGCCATCAAAGTTTTTTTACTTCCCTCGTAGAAAGGAAGCGAATTTTTCAGATCTTTATGTTTCAGGGTCCCTAGATGAAGAAAAACATGTTTTTTCAAATCCGTCTATCTGTAAGTTCGCATAATTAAAAAACTATTTATCAGATTGACTTCTAGTTTTAGTCAAAAATTAAGGGTCCTATGGGGATGACCTGGGTACTGGTACGAATTCAACATGACGTAACATAATGGCGGTATGTGCCACTGTAAAAACTACTTATTGAATATATTTTGAATTTCCAGATATTATAAATAATGTCTGAAAATCAAGTGTGGCACAGGTAGAAATTGGTAAAATATTGATAGGAATCCAAGATGAAGGAACAAAATGGTGCCCAATAAAAATATTTGAAAAGATAGTTACTAAATGACTGTGTACTGAACTAAATTGGGTCACACTTCACAAAATGGCGGCTAATAAAAATGTTTGACAAGACTGAGTTACTAAATGACTATGTACTGAATTAAATTGGACCACACTTCACTATTTCTAATAAAAGGAAAGATTTATAAGGAGGGAAGTTCCAGGTAAAGGAAATATACCGATTTTTTAATCGACCCAAAGTAGGTGCATTTTTGGTGCTTTATATTGCTGAGTAGTTTCGTTATTGCCTGCTGAATTTTGGAAATATTCGCTTATTTCAATTTTAAGATCAACCCTCAAAATATTTTCTGATCGGCTCAGATTAATGTTTTTTTTTTAAATTTTGTATATGACTCAAGAACCATGAATAAAAATGTATTACGTGGTAATAACTATCAGCTGAAAATAAAGGAATTTTTTGGTAATTTTTTTACTAAGTTTAAAGCAAAATATTTTAAAAACTAAAAAGATATCGACATGTGCATAGCACCATTTATTTAAATCATTTGATGTCATCCTTTATTTAATCAAGAGTCATAATATTATATAGCTAATGTAGAAAAGTATGATTTTCTCCCAATATGATGTTTAAAATAACGTAATAAAAATGAAAGTGTAATAAAGTGCGAGACGCGAAAGCAAACCGGGCGGAGTCAATTGGTTTTGGAAGGTCGGCCAAGAAATCTCTTTAAACCAGTGGTGTCCCGTCGTTCTTTAAATAATATGGCACTCCTTTTTGACTATACGCACTTCAGATAATTAAAAAATGTAACTATGCTTAATGAACCTTTATCTATATTTGTCTGTTCTCTTTCGTGTTCCGCACTTCTATATCTCTTTTGTGTTGCAAAAACGGAGAACTTTCGAATTTTAAAATGATTTAATTTTGATTTTTCTTGATCTATTTACCTATAAATATATTTTTTCTTGAGTTCTGTCATTAACGGTTCCCGGGCTACTGCCTACATCCACTATTATTGGACCACCCAGTACACGATTTACAAGTTCAGATTTTACAAGGGAAGCCAGCATCAGATCCAGTGAACGAGATTTATCAAAATTTGAATTTATACAGTTCGACTTTGGGCTACTCGGGTATGCCAAAAGTGGCCGTCTGCCTCCGTTTATCATATTACTTTATACAGGGGCCGTCATTGTAAAGTACTATACGGGGCCTTTCCTAATTGCGTGCTGATGTTAAAGGGGGTGTTTTTATGTCCTGAAAATCTTAACTTTTGAGATACAGGGTGGTAAAGTTTAATATACATCTTCTATGCATTAAGGAGCATACGGATTTATCCAGGTTAATTACATATGCACGCCACTGGTAAAAACTTCAAAAATTTATTGTTAATAAAAAATGCCTTTTTATGCCTAGAAGACGTGTATCAAATTTCACACATTTATTTATCTATAATAACATCAGAACTAGGATTTAAAAAAAATGTTTTTTTAAAACCCTGTATTTCCAAAGTTAAGACTTTTAGGTTCATATTAAACTTTTTTCTTAAAAAGGTCCGAGAATCACCCCTCTTTAACATTAGCACGCAGTTAGGAAACGCCCTATATAGTACTTCACAATGACGCCCCCTGTACAAAGTAATATGACAGACGGAGGCAAACGGTCAGTTTTGGCATACCCGAATAGCCCAAAGTCGAACTGCATAAGTTAAAATTTTGATATATCTTATTCACTGGAATCAGTGTTGGCTCCCCTACTATAACTACATTGATGTGTGTTAATTTTGGAAAAATATGCGTTCGGTAGTTTTTCAAATATTAGTTGCAATATTAGATATTTTTTAACACCCGGTATTGGACAGAAAATTAATTATTTTGAAGCGGTTTATTGACAGCTACTTTATGAACAATTTTACAAAATATATGAAAAAAAAACTAAGCCATTTTTGAGGTTGACGGCTGTGATTCCTTCTAAATCGTTGTCTTCCTCTGAAAATGATGAGGTTTCATCGTTACTACTTGAAGATCCTAGTGTAATAACTAAATCATCAATAACCGTTTCAATTTTGCCATCTACTTCCCAGTATTTATCTTCAATAGAACGAACATGTTTAACATACGATTTCCAATTTTCAGCCGATATTGAGTCAATCGCCTGTAATGTTATTTTATTTAAATCTTTAATTAAAAGTTCACCGGTGTTGCGCTCTCGAATATATTTTTTTACTCCTGCCCATGCAAGTTCAATAGGGTTGAGGTCGCACATGTATGGAGGCAGCCTTAAAGGTGAATGACCGAGGTTACGTAAAAGACCGTCAATTTTATACTTGGTTTTCTTTAGGCTTGTTGGCTGATATTACTTCATATAACTGATATTTTCTCCATGTTGGATCACATAGATTGTTCTATTTAAGCCACGATATCATATGAGCTTTTGTAGAGTATTTAGTTGGCACTTTATCTTCTACGTGAGAATGATAAGACGCATTATCCATTACCACGACTGATTTGGGAGGAATGTTAGGTAGAAACTTCTCGAGCAACCACTTTTCAAAATTATCTCTATTCATCTGTCCATGATAGTCTCCAGTTGTTAGTCCCGAGCGAAAAACTAACCTTCTGAACCAGCATGAACTATAATAAAGCGACTACTAGAGCGGATTCCCTGAACAACACCTGTAACACTTTCACTTTGCCAGCGTTTGTTCTTGCCTATATTGCCTTACAGTTGATAGATATTTCACCCGCCAGTGAAAAATATTTGGTCTCTCAATGAGCAATTTTCCTTTATTTTGGCACTTGTGCCAAACAAAAGCATTTGATCGTAAAAGCCGATTTAAGGTTTTATACCCGCACGGAAAATCTATTTTGCTCTTTACAGTACGAAGTAGGGGTTTGCAGGTCGGAACCTTCTTCAAGTTTATATAAAAATCCTCTATTGTTCGTCGAATTACTTGAAAATTACCATCGTCAATTTTATCTTTGTATGATAATCGGGGTCTTTTTTACCAGGAGATTGAATCCTTGAATTTTTCTTACACTACTTTCCGAAACACCAGTGTAAAATGCAGCGCGTTCTGTTCGATTTTGAATTGGAATAGTCAAACTGTTATTTTCAGCTTCTCTAGTACAGGCCTCTATAACGCTCGCAATAACTTCACGTGCACCGCTTCGAATTGTTTTTCCTCTTTGGCTTTCCATCGTTACTTCGAAATAATAATTCAAATTCAACGCAACGCATTTATATAGAAATCAAAATAAATGCTCGAAATGTATAGGCGCCACTCGAAATAGCTGGAACCTTCTAGCGGCAAGTGCATGGAGACTCTAGACACATCCTAATTACAAGTGGACCATGCGAAATTTACTAAATCCTCGATTAATTTTCCGTACCGATTAGCTGGCGCACTTTATAGGTGAAGCGGCAAACTATTACAACAATTAAAATAACATTTATATGCGTACACTAATTTTACTCTTCCGCTTGCTTAAGACTATGAACCTTTATTTTAAGGACCGCCCGGTTTTCTTTCGTGTCCCGCACTTTAACATCTATGGTGTCATACCATATAGAGTAACATTTGATCTTGTAATCAAATTAGGCGAATATTTCCAAAATTAAGCAAGTAATAACGAAACTACTGGATCCACTAAAAAGCACTGAAAAGAATGACACCTAGTTTGAGAGGTGACCTTGAAATGAACAAAAATATATCGAATTCTTAAGAAGTTAGCAAAAACTAAACGAAACACTAACAAATATGTGAGTGAATCAGAAACACTTTGAGGGCTGATCTTCAAACAAAATAAACGAATATTTCCAAAACTAGGCAAACAATAACGAACGAAATTTTGGGGGTTGACCTTGAATTAAAAAAAATATTTACAAAACCAAAAAAGCACTTACCATATTTGCACGGATCGAAATTACTTTGGGGGATAACTGCACGAACTTTTATATTTGTTATATTTTTAACAGACTTCAAAAAAGGAGGTTCTGTTTTTGACGTCTATGTGTGTACGTGGGTATGTACGTACATTCGCGATTTTCGCTACAACTACTGAACAGATTTTAGTGGGGTTTTCACGATATTGTATATATATATATATTGTTCCAGGGCTGTTTTAGTATCATAAACTAAGTTATAAGGGCAAGAACAGTTGTAGAATCTGTTCTGAAAAACGTTATTATCTGTAAAACTGCTTAAATTACTTTTATAAAAGAGCTCGCAATAGATAATGAAAAGTAAGCATAAAATTAAAGTAAGTTAAAAATAAAAACTAAAAATGGTAAAAAAATTAAAAATAATAGATATAAAAATTTTGAAAAAGAAAACCACCCTGAAAATAAAAAAAAAATTTAAACGAATTTAAATTGTTCAATTTTTTTTATATATTATTATATATTTTTATTACCTGCGGTTCTAGGCCAGCCAAAGATGCGTAAGCAATCACTTGCGGAATCAAAGTAAGCCCTACTGTTATTCCAGCTACCAGATCACAGATGGCCTTGCTCGTATCATACTTCTTTAAAAACTGACAGATGGGTAGTAGTTTGACGATAAAATCCCACGTGTTTAGCATGGCGCACTGGTTAGTGGTACCAACTCGGTGGGGGGATGATGAAGACTGAGCACCATTTAAGATTGGAAATTAGCTGCCTGCTTCCTGTCAATTAAAATACAGATTAAGTACTTTACCTTGTTAATTGTATAAATATTAAAAATTTTCGCTTAAAAAGGCGCAAGATAACATTTAATAGTATTTATTGTGTCTAGAGCTGTTAAACTCTTTGATTTATCAACTTTGATCCAATCACTACAATTAATTTTTGGGGTAATTAGAAAAACGATCAGGTTGATAATTAAAATTATTTATTCATAAAAGGGAAAATTGTATGTTTTTATCTAAATTTTTAAAATCAGGAATTAAAATATAACTTATAATATAACAATTTTGCAAAATTTCAATTTTTTGTATAGAACACCGTGTCCATAAGCATATAAACATTCTATACAGACCTCCACCACCAGGATGAAACAGCCACTCCTTATTGGCAGCGCGGTTCCTACCTACTTTTCCCAAGATTCTTAATGGAATCCTTCAACTTTTAATGAGCAAATAAGAACACGATTTTAAATTAATTTGGTTTTAAACTGATTGAATCTATTCTCGCCAAATTGCTGCTCGATAGAGGTGTTACTTCTGAATGTTCATTAAAATAACATTCGTCATTTAAAGTATTGGAGTATATACAAAGTTCTTTAAGTTTTTGGTGTGAGCACTCGTAGTATAACAGGTAGTGCGCTTGGCTTGCGTTAAAAAGGTCTGGAGTTTCATCTGCCTTGGGCAATGTTTTGTTGAAAGAGAAAGCCAAGTAAACCAGACAATGTCTTCAGACTCAGAGTTTTCAGAGTTCCCATTATCAATGTCCATATTATGATTTACTGATGTGTTAGAAGGCACATACCTTTTTAGTTGATCTACTATTGCTTTTAGCTCTTCTAATTCCTTGGACATCCTTTCGTTTTCAAGGATAATGCCATGCCTTGAAATTATTGACTAAGATTTTGATTTTCTTCGATTATATCTTCGCTCACTTTATCTTGATTTACAATTTTGTCTATAAGCACTTGGTTCTCACTTCTAAGTTTGTATTAAAAAGAACAAACTTTATCATACTCTTCTTTAGGAACGAATAAACCCGCCTCTTTCATTTGATCGGCCGTTAAGTCCGTGGAGATAAACCCGAGATCTTGCTCGTTTTAAGATACGATGCAGTAAATAGTTTTCTGGAACACAGACGTAAAACGTATGTGTTCTACCAAGCGTATATGTGAATCGAATGCTCGGGGAGAACTTATACGCTCACCTTATTGAAGCTACCGACATTTACCGGATAATCATTAAAGTAGAAGATCTCAAGATAGCCGGATATATAAGCCACCAAACATCCAATGGCCTGATGAAGTACTTTCTTACATTAACCACCTAATAATGTATGCTGGCGACCCTAACAGCCACCACGCTGTATGAAAATATACAGAAACTGAAGAAAAGGTCACTATTCTAGTGAACTGGTCCGAATAAAATAACCTCTATTTAGTCTTCAATGCCAAGGACAAAGGTACATGGAGCTCAGCTGCATGGGGGAGAGACTATAACCCAGATCTCTGTTTCGTAACATGCAACTATAACGGTCAACCTCTTTCAAATGATAGATTAGTCTCCAGCGATTTTCGCTGCAGCCAACATAAACCAGTTTTTCTAGCCGTTGGCGTTGGCAAGTTCGTACTACTCATTACATCAGTACTGCGACAAGATAGAATTTTAAAAAGGCCTTCATAGTCTTGACAATGCCAGACGTTATAAGAATAAATGGATAGAAACAGCAGAAAACACTAATTTCCAATGATCAAGTAGAAAAGCGTAGAACCTTTTGCCCACAAAAACAACGAGAAAACCTCCAAAGTTTCTCACGATCAGATAGCGAATTGCATAGTACACTCTTTAAGAGCCCCAAAAGAGAAATAACTCATCAGTAAAATAAAGAAACTCAAGAAATTTCAAAGAAATACGCAACAATTCTCAGATTTCTCTCAACCCTTCACGACGATAGAAGTTAGAACAGCACTTAAAGATGTTAAACCCGAACCCCGTGTACAACATCCACCCCGAATTTTTAGTCCATGCACGAAGGAACACAATAAAGTGGCTCTCTTCTTTCTTTTCTAATATTCTCCAAACCGGCATCCTCCTGAGAGTTTTTAAAAATTCTACAATAATAGCACTCCAAAAACCTGGAAAGTTCTTCGATCAATCGCAAAACTACAGGCCTATAGCCCTCCTCAGCTGCATATATAAACTATTGGAAACAGGTCGGGTCTTGACTTAAGTGAAGCTGCTGCGATAATGTTCTCGCCCTAACTTCACACATAGAAACAAATTTTCAACTTGTGCTTAAAACTACGGTAGTTTTCGTGGATTTACACGCTCCTTATGACACGGCCTAGAGAGAGAGCATGATCTATAAGTTGCTTCGGGACACTAGATGCAAAATATTGGCTCGTCTCTTCTATTTTTATATATTTCAGACCTGTGAAAAACCAAATCAAAGAAATTTATATATGCACATCTTAGATATAGCACTGACTACCGAACACTTGAGTGAAACTGATACGACACTCACTAACAACGTTTCTACCCTGCATGAACACTTCAAAAACTTGGAGGCAACTTTCCATTTAAATAATAAATAAGCTAACGGCGAAGTTAATATCCAGTTTGGCACTACCACTCTGCGAAATAATAATAAGTATCCGAAGTATTTAGTGTTTGTTTGCATAAACAGGTGCAACATCCAACTTGTCGATATTCAATTGAACAACACTTTGCGACTCATCACTGGGACAATCAGATCAACACCGGTCCTTTGACTTTCGGTTCTAAGTAACATCCCCCTCCAGATGTACGCAGAAGGCAAGCGTTTCTCATAGGGTATGACAGTGGGGGTTCGCGGGTGAAAAAGTAAGTGAATCATAATAATTTTTTTTTCCGGATTTTTTTTTATATGTAGAAAGGGAAGAATATTTTTTTACGACTTACCTAAATTTTGTATACTAAATCAATTCTAGCCTTCATAGCAGCAAATTTATTTATAACATCCTCATAAAATGGATAGGTTGCCCTAATCTCGTCCAGACATTCCTTTTGAATTGAAATATTGCTTAAGGAAGTAAGTCTTTTTTGAGATATTGTATTTCTTAAATAAGTTTTTACACGTTTGAGGCAAGAAAAAGCTCTTTCCACTGAAGCATTTGTCGACGGTATTGTTAAAATAAGGGAAAATACTTTATATGCTTTAGTTAAAATATCTTTATTTTCATTAATTTTTTTCACTTGCTCTTGCAGCGATATATTCCAATTACCGTCATTGGCAAAATAAGATAAGTACATTTTTAAGTCGTTGACTTTTTGAAAATATTTCCCCATATAACTGTAATAAATTTTCAAACCGGCCAGTCGAAAAATTTAAACTATATTCGGAAAATTTAGCAGAATCTGCCAAACATAAAAATGTAAGTTTTTCAGAGTCTTGAAAGTTTAGAATCCTTTCCATTAAAATATGCTCCAATATTTTATAAAAAAGGGTTCTATACTTAGCCCTAATTTCTTCAGGTGAAAGCTTAGCAAGCTGACGTTTGTTATGATTTATTTCTGTAATAGAATTTGCTTTATCAAACATGGTATTAAAAAAATGTTCATTTCTTTTTTTACGTTTTATATTGGATATGCAAAAATAAATGTCGAACGATTTTTTTGAAGAACGTAACTTGAACAATCACATTTACTAACTTCGAATTTGAAGGCCAACGAGTTTCTGTAATTAGTAGGTGGAGATGTAAGAGCATACGTTCATTTGGCTGAGTGATGAAAAAATGAAGGAATACCACTAAGGCTTGCAAAAAAATTCGACATTTAGAAATATTTTTAAACTTTGCTGCATCAGGACAAATACAGCCTGCAGCGCTTTTTCTTTTTTGAAGGCTATTTAGATGGCCAGACATCACACTTGCGCCATCGTAACATTGCCCTATTAATCTATTTTTATAGTCAAATTGGTCCAAAATTTGATCCAATAGAGAAATAGAGAGAGAGAAATAGACATTATAAAATCATAAGAATCTCTCGACTACTGAACCTTCTGAATTAACGTATCTTAAAATTATGGGGCACTGGGAGGTTTGCGTAATATCAGTGGTGTCATCCACTTGCACAGAAAAAAACTGTATGTCCATTATTTCATTTTTTACGTGATCATTTAAATAATTATGAAATGCATTCAATTAAATTCAATTAATAATTAATTATTTCGTTTTGAATAGTTTTCGAGTCACCAGTAAAAACATTTTTAACTTTTGAACTTTTGTGATAATCTTTTAGTTCTTATATTAATAAACCTAAAAGTTTTTTAAAATTCTCCCTATTTATTGACTCGCTGCTCTCATCATGGCCGCGAAAGACTAACTCTTGTTTTGTAATGTACAAAACTGCGTCAGTTACCAAGCACATAAATAGTCTATTTAATCGGACGTTTTCGTTAAAATGTGTTTTATATAGTTTAGTATTTTCTTTTAAAGTGTCAGCTATCGTGCTTTGATTTTTTACAAATGTTTTTAGCATAAATTCGTATTTTAAATGCTCCGCCGAGTCTTCATGTTTATGTAAAGACCTTCATATATTTAACATACCTGCAAATCCTTCCTTATTCCACACTGAATATTTATTGGCAACTAGTAAACAAGACCAGCAAAACCATTTTTGTAATATTTGACTACTACATAACCATTTGTACGCCGAAAACCAGGATGACGATTAAAACTCTGATCTTGTTCCTTCCATTGATTAAATGGAGTTTCCAACAAAATGCAAACCACATCCGTGATCGGATTCATCAATAATGTAAATTAATAAACCCGACAGCAAATAAAGTTGTAACAACACCATAAATAAATATAACACAAAATAGTCAAGTAAACTGCAAAGGAACTAACCGGCTGCAGCGAAATCCGCGAAAATAAAAGTAAACAACCACCCCAAACAGAACGACACGTGGGTGTAGTGTACTGCGTTAGCAATTCACCGAGAGCGTTGTATGGCGCTGGTTAACGTTAATCTTCCATGCGGTCGACGTCATCACGTACACGTTGGAACTCAGTCAAAAAAGTCAGCTGAAAAGCTTTTAGACAGCAATCTATGGCCACATGGCGTAGTAATAAAACGGTCAGCTGTATCCGAACTTACAGAAAAATCTACACCGAACCTCCCACCTCCCTCCACACCGAAAAAACTGCCCACCAACTCGAGCTCCGTCAGTTCACTAGTTGTCTCCTCTCCAATTTCTCAAAAGGGCACTATAATATCTTCTGACAAAGAGGCCATTGCTGCCTGCAAAGCAAATGTCTTGTTGAGCGACAACTGCTACAGCCTTTCCAAGAAAGCTCCTACTGACCAAGAACCTATTTTTGATCCAATGTCTCCCCCAACAGTGAAGCTTACGCGAACCGAAAAAAGTTCTGATAACCGTTTCCTCATGTCTAGACTAAGAGAACCAGCCATTTTAAAGGCCTTCAAGATATATCTCGCCTTCCTGCACGACCAACCTGCGCCAATTCACTTTGAAGGGTTTACAAATACAAGCACCAGGCTGTTTTTGGCTTCTGAAGGCATTCCTATAGATTATAGAACCCTACATAAGATATATTTCGATTTTCATGCTGCTTACGGATTTAGCGCAGCAGAAGTGGAAGCGGATCTTGCAGCCTATGGATCTTACATATCTTCGGAGAGATCGATTCATCTTCAGAGGACCAGAGAATGCCATAAAAACTATTTTACCAGCGATTCTCCCAAAAAAAATTTTTAGAAAACACGACGTGTCCTGAGGAACTAGATTCCTCAAAACTTCCTGTTGTTACTAGTCTTAATATGGTTCTAATTAATATTGCTTCTCTAAGAAATAAAACTGACGAGTTGTACCTATTTCTGGAAGAATTGGAGTTCCCCCAACTTGTTGCAATTACTGAGCACTGGCTGAATCTAAACGAACCCTTTTATATTGAGAGGTATACCACAGTAGCTAGATATGACAGAAAAAACTCAGCTCATGGGGGAACACTGATTTTATCCCTAAATGGAAATTTCATGTCGGTATCTAAATATGATCATTTGTTAGCGGATAGCTCTTTTGAATTCTCTATAGTATATAATCAAAACCTTGATCTTTATGTAATTTGTATTTATAGATCACCAAACTCTGATGTACAATCATTTTTAAATAGCCTGGTAAGTTTGCTAGACAGCCTACCGATTAAAGGTAAGAAAATTCTATGCGGGGACTTTAATATTGACTATGCGACTGTTTGTGCCATCCAGAAATATCTAATTTCTATATTCGACTCTTTCGGTCTTTCAATGCATGTATCCTCGCCAACTAGAATTTCAAAAAACTCTTCTTCGATTACATGGCGTCTGATTTTGCTCCATCAGAGGTGCAATCACAGGTCTATAACTCAGGTCTTTCCGATCACAAGGCGGTAATTTCCAGGTTTAGTTTACCTATTAGGCCCTTACCAAGATCTCGCCATCGGGGCAGAATTTTCTCGGCCGCAAATTTCTCAGTATTTCATAATATTTGCTTTAACACCAATTGGAATTTTGAATCTGATAATGTCAACACAAACTTCAGAACTTTTTTAAATAAAACTTTAAGTGCTTTTAACAAGGCCTTCCCGCTTAAGAATATCAAACCTAAGCGGCATAAACCGTGGACCACGAAAGGAATACGAGTTTCTGCTAAAAATATGCGCTCGCTCTCATATATAAAAAAATTCACCGACTCCTTTCTTATTCTCGACTGTATCAACTATAGGAGGATCTACACTACTCTTATTAAGTCAGCAAAAAAAATACACTACCGAAAACGTCTAACAAACTCTAATAACGTTTCAAAAGAAACCTGGTCCATCATCAATAACCTCAGAAACAAATCAAACCCTGTGACTCAGATCTTGCCAGGGGCTAATGATCTAAATGATTATTTTATTAATGTAAGCAAAAATGTTACCTCTAGTATCTCGCCAAGTTTGGACCCTCTTTCGTTTCTCCCTCCTTCAAAAAATTTAGCTGATAGCTTTTTCTTAAGTCCCGTTAGCAACACTGAACTATTGAAGGTAATACATAATATCAAAAGTAAATCTTCGTGTAGCACTGATGGCCTATCAATTAGAACATTCCTGAACTTGCCACTCCCAGTCATAGAGGCCCTTACAACATTAATAAATGAGTCCTTTATAAAAGGTGTATTCCCTGATTGCCTTAAAACAGCTATAATTATTCCACTTCATAAAGGCGGCGAAAAAACTAACTCTTGCAATTATCGCCCAATTGCACTACTACCAGTGCTATCAAAAATCATCGAAAGGCTACTGAAGAACCGTCTTATGCCATTTCTCCTGAAACATCAGATAATATCCCCGGAGCAGTTCGGATTTCTACCCAACAAGTGCACCAGTGACGCCATGTTCACGTTGCTTAGAGGCGTCTACTTATCTCTCAATAACAACCACCCAACTGCCTCAGTTTTTTGTGACTATGCGAAAGCCTTTGATTGTGTTAGTCATGAAATTCTGATAAACAAACTAAATTTTTATGGAATTCGTGGTACTTCTTTAAATTGGTTCAAATCTTATCTTGGAAAAAGGCAACAACTTGTAAGGGCTAATGGTTCCGATTCTGATTGTAAGTTGATTACAAGTGGAGTCCCTCAAGGTTCAGTCTTGGGACCTATTCTTTTTTTGTTATACATTAATGATATCACGAACCTTAAAATTAATGGAAGAATCTCCCTTTTTGCTGATGACACAAGCATAACATGGAGTGATTTTGATACAACGTCTTTACACTCTAGTATCTCCAAAGACTTGGTTATAATTAAGGCTTGGTCCGATTCCAATATGCTTTGTTTTAACGTCGATAAAACGGTGGCGTTATCTTATAAGGGAACTTTACAACCACTTCAGGTACATAACAGCAATATTGAATACGTAGAGTCGGTTAAATTCCTGGGCTTAAATATAAATAGCAACCTAAAATGGTCTAATCATATTGACACCTTAACTAAAAAACTTTCTACCGCCTGCTTCGCCATTCGATCAGTTTCAAAAGAACTAGACGTTCCTTCTGCCAGACTTACCTATTTCTCTTTATTTGAATCCCACCTCCGCTATGGCCTTCCCTTTTGGGGCTGCTGTACCACCGAGCAATTTCGTAGTATTTTTATGCTTCAAAAGAGAGCCATTCGTTATTTGTTTGGTCTAAATAATAGAGCTCACTGCCAATACTATTTCAAAAAACATGAAATATTAACACTTCCTGCATTATTTATTTTGGAAACGGTATGTTTGCTGAGAAAACATATAAACACCCTCCCAGAAAGGCCACAACATGTATACCCTACCAGAAACTCTAGGCATGATATTTATCTTCCCATTCCTTCCACAGAATTAATAAAAAAATCAATTATTTACAACGCCATAAAACTTTACAACAATCTGCCAGTACATTTAAAATCTATCCCTATGCTTGCACAATTTCGAAAAAACACCAAAGCATACCTCATTGAGAGACCATTTTACAGCGTTAATGATTTTTTTTTCAGTGAGTAAGTCTCTTTAAATTGTCACTAAACTCGCTTGTTTACTTAAATCTTTTGTGAGTCATGTCCTAACTCGTAGCATAGAATTTTGTAAATCATTATATAGGGAAAAGAACTGTCGAACATTCACTTAAAACTTAATTATTTTTGTTAGGTATTGGATTAAAAACAATTTAATTCTTTTTGTATACTACATTCTACACTAGTTCAATATACCTTCTGTTTAACATCACAATTATTTGTATAACTATAATAACATAGAGTTTAAGGTCGCATAGTTGCAATTTTGATTTCAATGTCATCGAAATTATTCACCTCGTACATGTGTGTTTGTTTACTTTTATAAGGTTATCATGATTCATTTACTGTTTGCAATGTTATGTTATATTCTAACGTGTGTTTTACGATTCGGTAAATTGATAATTTACATTTTTTAAAAAAAGCACAGACCTGTCGAAATTATTTTCGATTAATGTTTTGATATGTCTTATTTTTAGGTATATTTTGCTTTGTCCATAAAATTGTAAAATTTTTCTGCGGCAATAAAGCATACTTTTGTGTGTTTGTTTGTTTGTTGTCATGGCAACGTAGTAGGAAAATCGTAAACTAAACATAGCACGTCCAGCAAAGTCGAAGCGGTTTGCGCCACTGTTATGGTTGTTATAATAAAGTTCGATTCAAAGTTTTAAAAAGACATGCTGCCAACGGTCAAGTAAAATATTTAATCGAGATGTACGAGTTTTGCCAATTGGGTGAATAAATAAATGTAAAAACTTAAATTTTAAGAGATATATAATAAATATAGTTAGCTGTTTGCTTGTTTATTTTTCCTAATGAAGCACTTCACCTACTTCACCTGAATCGGCGCCACTGGGGTATGACAAGATCCTTGCCAACCCACACTACCAATCCTTGATGCTGCAGCTCAATTGATTAAAGTCGAAGTTTCCACTTTCCGCGCATGGTGTAGCACGTAGTCCGCGTCTCTATTGAAATTTTCAAGGCGCGTGATTTCAACAGATTACCTTAATCATGTGTTCTGTTGAGTGCTGGTTTTCGGAGACAGCGGATTGAACAGTTTGTTTCTTACTTATACGTTTTGAGATTGTGTGAATGTTAGATCTCAGCGGAATTCTTGCATTATTATCTCTGAGATTCTGAATAAAATGTACAACACTACTAAGTATCCAATAGTGGGTGAGGTGTGGGTTTATTATAAGATGTAATCGAACGCCGAATATCTTCAGTGCAATATCCGTTTTGCAACTTCAGTCAGTTTTTTGTTTCCTTCGAAATTGAAATTGCATCACATATTGATAAAGTCCTAAAACCTAATGAGTTGATTTTATTTGAAAGTGCACTAGATTACAAACATTTGCAGGGTGAGTTCAGATATATCACACATTACTCAGACATTCTCTCGTTGATACATTTTAACATCTCTTGGATTAATCTTCGAGTGAATGAAATATTTTTTATTAGAAATGATGATTCCTCTCAGAATTTGTTTCTGGTTGCTTAAAAATGGCAATAAGTGTAACGATTTTTTGCGGGCTAATGTTTTTAGAAAATGGTTGAGTTAGAGCAATTTTGTAATAATTGTAACATTGCCATTAAACTATTGTTTAATATAGTTTGTGTGACGTATTATTAACAGAAATAATGGTACAGAGTGATCCAGATAATTGCTACATAACTAACTCTCTGGTTTCGTGGATCATACCTTATATTTCTGACACATTCTCTGATAGATTTCTTGGATTTTCTTGAAAATAAAATAATATATTAAGATCTTTTTCTCTGTTTCGTCCTTTCCTTGTTTCTTAGAGACGCTGATTCTTGCAATAACTTCTTCGTATGAATTATAGTTGGTACAGATGGTATACTCTGACCATTCTGTACATGATTCCTGTACGGTTCTCGTATTCGTGTGGCGTTATTATTATTTTTGAAATAAAGCTCGACAATTTTGAACTTTCGTGCAATGGAATAGCTCATTTTTTAGGTATTAGCACAAAATAAAAATGGTTCAAACAGTAAATCAGTGTTCAAATATCAATATCATGACATTCGGAAAACAAACCTTCATTTCCAGGTAGGTATCTAAATAAGTAAGTAATTATAGTATTTAAATAGGTAAGCAATTATATTTGAAAAATCGTAGTATTTCGGAATTCGAAAATGGTTAATTTTTGATACATGTTATATTATACAAACAATATGCAGAATTTAATATAAAATCTAAAAATATTAAAAAATATAGTATATTATATTCAAAAAAACAAAGTTGGACTTTTTGATTTTTCCAGACACCCGGTATTTGATGATGCCATTTAGATAAAAATTTCAAATTTTGGGATTAAGGTAAGGTCAAGGGGTACTTCTTTTCTTGAAATATTTTCAACTTCCTTTCACTTCCGGTTTAACCGGAAGTTGGTATCAACTTGCTTATTTTAAATGGAACACCCTGTATTTTATGATATTTTTGGATTCTACGGAGAATTTTAATGCTATTTTATGTAGCATGTCCTATACCTAGGTTTAAGCGTTCTTAAGATGAACCGAAAATGAGCCTTCGGGGTACCAAATTTCAAAATCTCATATTTTTGTAAGTTTTGATGAGATATAATCTTCATATTTTGCAGACGATCGGTCAATAATCTTAGGTTTCTATTTTTTTTACTGAATTTGTCTATTTTTGTACAGGGTGTCCTGAATTCAGCGGCAAACATTCATATTTTCAAAGCCGCTAAAGTCCGTTTTTTTTTAAATAGCACCCTATAATTTTATGCACTATCAAATGTAGAATTTCATTTTCTATCGAACTGTATGAAGGTTCCCTATACCTATTCGTAACCATTTTCGAAATAATTGGGTTTTATAAAAATATCGTATGTATTTGCTTAAATGTTTACATGTTCCAATGGTGAGCCATGGAAAAACAATTGAGATCCATAATCCATTATGACAGATGATTAGTATGCGTTATTTATCGAAAGCTGTTAGTGATAAACTAAATCTTCTAAATCGAAATGGAAGAATACTCAAACGCTGATATTCTCAATCTATTTTATATTCATGGAGAATGTTATAAAATTTTGGAGAAAACGTGTCGTGTGTTTAATGAATGCCACTCTGATTGAAACGAACTTTTTGCGTTTTCAAGGCTAAAGTTACAAAAAATGTTCCGAAACCAGTGACAAATGCCGAGGATAACACAATAAACACATTAGCTTATTTCCATGCAAACCCGCAAAGTTCAATACCGTCTGCAGAAAACGATTTGGGAATTTCTTCTTCATCTGTCCAAAGAATCTTGAGCGAACATCATATGCACACCGATTCCTTCCAAAACGTGCAAGCCTTGAGACCTGGTGATGACGTCCGACGAGTAGAATTTTGCGAATTCGTGTTTGTGAAAATTCAATTCCTCTCAAAAATATTTTGGACCGATGAAGCGAAATTTTATAGAGAAGGGATAACAAATAGAAGAAATGAACATTTCTGGGCAGCAGAAAATCCGCACGCTTTACGCGAATCGCGTTCTCAAGAGAGGTTTAGCTTCAATGTTTTCGGTATAGTATTAGATGATCAGGTGCGGTACTGTATTTATGAAGACAATTTAAACAGTGATAAGTATTTAGAAATTCTACGAGGGACGTTTTCTGAATTTATAGAAGAAATTCCTATTGGTAAGCTACAAAATTATTGGTATCAATTAGATGGGGCACCAGCACATAATTCCGCTGCAATTTATCTCCAATTATCTCGAATTTTTGAAGATCGCTGGATTGGTCCCAATGGCCCTTGGAGATGGCTCCCACGATCGCCTGATTTAACACCCCTAGACTTTTATTTATAGGGATTTATCAAAGGTAAAGTCTATGCTTCCCCAGTAAATAACCAACAAGATTTAATGGACAGGATACGAATAGCTTTTGCCGAATTAGAAAACGGACAAATTCAACGGGCCACAGCAACTGTACAAAGAAGAATTGAAATGTGTCTTCAAATGAACGGACAGCATATAGAACATTTGTTATAATTCAGTTTTATTATTTTATTTATTTATTGTTGATTGTTAGATTGCTATAATTTTTAAGTTCACTAAAACAAGTTTAGAACAGTCTCGAATTTAGTAGATATGGTTAAAAATAATGTAAACAATTTATTTAATTTTTTATAACTAACTTTTCCGAAACGAAAAAATTTCGTTTCAATCCTCTTCAATTTTCTCTTGTTCATTGGCGATAAATGAGGATGTTTTTCATTAAAAACATGACACGTCCTCTTCAATATTTTGTAACATTCTCCACGAATATAAAATAAATTGAGAATATCAGCTTTTGAGTGTTATTTTATTTTAATTTAAAAGTTTCAAATCAGCTGTCATGTTGAATAGAAAAGCACAACAATTGTTTTTCCATGGTTTACTACGGGAAGGTGTAAGCATTTAGCAAATACATATGATAGTTTAATAAAAACCTGATTATTTCGAAAATGGTTACGAATAGGTATAGGGAACCTTAATACAGTTCGATATAAAATTAAATTCTACATTTGATAGTGAATAAAGTTATAGGGTGTCCCATTTAAAAAAATGGACTTTAGCGGCTTTGAAAATGTGAATGTTTGCCGCTGAATTTAGGACACCCTGTATAAAAATAGACAAATTCAATAAAAAAATAGAAACCTAAGATTATTTACCGATCGTCTGCAAAATATGAAGATTATATCTTCAAAACTTACAAAAATATGAGATTTTAAAATTTGGTACCCCGAAGGCTCATTTTTGGGTCAAAGTCAAGTATCTTAAGAACGCTTGAACCTAGGTATAGGACATGCTACATAAAATAGCATTAAAATTCTCCGTAGAATCCAAAAATATCATAAAATACAGGGTGTTCCATTTAAAATAAGCAAGTTGATACCAACTTCCGGTTAAACCGGAAGTGACAGGAAGAAGGAAAATATTTCAAAAAAGAAGTACCCCTTGACCGTACCTTAGAAATTTTTATCTATAAGGCATCATCAAAAACTTTTAATGAACGGGTTGCGTGAATAACCCTGTATATTAAAATATAAGCGTATGAGAAACCAGATCGATTCAAACAACTTTTGTTTCGATTGGATTTTTTGATAAATACAAAAATATTTTTCTTTTTAACTTAAGCTTACCTGTTTGTATCCCTGATGCTCAAAATAAATAAATAAATAAACAAATAATCACTTCTGGTTCCCCAAATTGACCAGACTGTCCACATAAAATTTACTCATCGGAAAATTAGTACATTATTTTTATCTAAACGATTCTATCAAAACCGCGATTAATCGTAAGCAATTAACCAGGCAAAGGTACGAAGTGGAACTGACATTACACATCCAATAAAAAAAAGTTATAGATAGATAAAAACCGATTTATTCATCATGACTGACCGTTAGTTTACGCAATATTCGTGTACTTCCTATAAAAAATTCCTTTATTGTTGTTAACGTAAATTGGCGTTAAATCGCCGCTACGCTTTGTTTAGATTGTGCAAAATATTTAAGATAACAGTTTTTATGCACAGTTATTTTGGTGTCACTGGTATTTAATAATTTTACATTTATTTTTTTCGCGATAAAGAAGATGTCTGGTCTTGATTTTTACGGCCTTGATGGTTGCCGATTACTTTTTTTATAAAGATACATTTAATAGTCCAATTTCCAGCTTTTTATTTCAGCTTGAACCTCAGGAAAATTAGAAAGCATGTCATATTTTTAATTGTATTTTTATTGAGTCTCTGAACTAGCCAAAAAAAACGATACGTTTCTTTTATACGGAAATTCCCTCGTTGCGAATCTTTTCTTTTATTAGGAAAGTAAGAATTTGACCCAATTTAGTTCCGCACATGGTCATTTGGTAGGTTACACATATACAAGGTGATTCACGGTGGATGGAACCTTAGATGTTTCTGGAGAATAAGTGGATGGATCTTTTTAAAATTTCGGTTACACCTATAAATGACCTTGGTCTATTGTTTTAAAATATTTTCAGGCTTACAATGTTGCCGCTTCTACCCAAAACAGGGGGCAACACCGCTATTTTAAATGAAATGCCCTTGATTTTTACACTTTTGCTGAAACTGCATGGGTTTCTGAGCAACTTTTCTGAATACTTTAATTTATTTGAATTTGTTTTTAACGAAAACAAGACTTCAATTAAATCTGAATTTCTTTCAACTCTAAAGAAATTTTAATCTGAACTTTGAGCCACAGTTAAATAATATCTTTAGGTATCTGATTTTTTTGTCATTGTCTTAGTTGAAGCATACAGGGTGCTCTAGAAATAAATGTATGTTGGTAACTTATAAAAGCGCGAGAAAATCGATTTTTTTAAACGGGACACTCTATATATCAATAGTGATTTAAGAAGCTGATAAAAGTAGCTTTCTAATAATGTATACTTTGCCTATACCTAACTCTTTACATTTTTGATTTATAAGCATTTCTTTATGAAATATCATAATAACATGTCATTTTCAATGATTCTAGTAGTAGTGTGTCATGAAAACAATTTCTGTGAAACGCCATTATAGTTTGTTTGACAGAAGTCCATTCTTGTGCTTCTGATGTTAAATCAAAGTTAAGCCTGGGTTACAGATTGAAAAAGTTTGCGTCTTGCGTCGTCCGTTTGAGCTAAGTGTTTACACTGGTTCTTAGCCGGATTTATAGATTGAAAACGTTTGCGCTTTGCGTCGCCTGTGGAACTAACCTTAGATTAATGTTTATATTTATCGCCTTTTTGTGTAATGCAATTTTGTCTTGCTTGTTTTTCCGTTTATGTGCGATTTTTTAATTTGCTGAGCATGGATAATCAAAATCATAGTAATGATGCCTAGTAAAGTCTAGGCATCGTGGACATATTAACGTTATTAATGTATGCCGCAGCTGTAAAGTTGTTGAAGAGAGGCGGCAAAGAAGATCGCGAATTCGGCCTGTTAATTGGGGTGGAAATACTCATAACTCCTACCAGTATGGGGATGTTATGTGTGTATATTAATGTCAGATTTATTACAAAGGACGAACGTTTTAAAAGGCCCTCTAAAATCCAGCAATTTCATTGGTTGCAGCTTAACGCAAATGTCGATTTTCGCAGCCGCTTCCGTCAAAGTTAAAGATCGCCATAGCGGAAATTCAAACGGATGGCGGCAAAAATAAAATAATTTAACCCAGGTTTTAAGAGAGAGAGAGAGAGAGAGAGAGAGAGAGAGAGAGAGAGAGAGAGAGAGAGAGAGAGAGAGAGAGAGAGAGAGAGAGAGAGAGAGAGAGAGAGAGAGAGAGAGAGAGAGGGGGAGAGAGAGGGTGGGGGAGAGAGAGGTAGAGAGAGAGAGAGAGAGAGAGAGAGAGAGAGAGAGAGAGAGAGAGAGAGAGAGTCACTCCAGAAAATGCTTTGATATTCTGACAATAGTGCCCGAGGAGTTCACAGATGGTCTTGGACTTGAGGATTACTGAAGCTGTTGGTAAACTAAAGGAAAAAGTTTATCACACTCCAGTAAATACCAAAGAAGAACTACTACATCGGGTCATTCAAGCACTTCAGGATATTGATCCCAATGAAATAAGCCGAGTTACAACGAATGGTGTCAATACTCGATTATTGAAGTGTTTAGTGGCTAAATGGCCAACATTTTCAACAGTTGCTCAAAAGATCAGTGTAGTGACAATTTTTAAAATTTCTATTTAATTTTTGTACTTCTGATTTATTATTTATCATTTTAAATTTCTTGGTGGTTTTAAAGCTGAACCAAAATCTTTAAAATTGATCTGGATTCAAATTAATTTTCAGATATTCACTTGTAGTAAATCTGGATAGATTTCATTAAATTTTCTACACGTTCTCTTCATAATCTTATCACACTGATCATGCAGAATAAAAAAAAAACGTTATAACCGTATTCGTATTATTTACTTATTTACTTCCATTTTAACTTTGACTTAAAATAAGAACCTCAAGAATGAAACTTCTGTCAAACAAACTATCATTGCGTCTCACAATATTTGTTTTTATGGCACACTACTACTAGTATCATTGAAAAAGAAAAATTTCATGAAGAAATGCTTATAAATCAAAAACGTAAAAAGTTAAGTATAGGTAAAGTACACATTCTTAGAAAGCTACTTTTATCAGTTTCTTAAATCAGTATTGATATACAGGGTGTTCCGTTTAAAAACTTTTTAAGTTACCAACATACATTTATTTCTGGAGCACCCTGTATGCTTCCACTAAGATATGACAAAAAAATCGCATACCTAAAGGTATTATTTAACCGTAGCCCAAATTTCATATTAAAATTGAGAGTTGGAAGAAATTCAGATTTATTTGAAATCTGGTTTTCCTTAAATTTGAAATAAATTAATTCCTGGAAAACGGCTACAGATAGGTTTAGGGAAGTATTCAGAAAAGTTGCTCAGAAACACGTGTAGTTTCAGAAAAAGTGAAAAAATAAAGGGCAATTCTTTTAAAATAGCGATGTTGCCACCTGTTTTAGGTAGAAGCGGTAACACTGTAAGCCTGAAAATATTTTAAAACCGTAGACCACGGTCAGTTATGAACATAACCGAAATTTTACTTCTCCAGAAGCGTCTAAGGTTCCATCCACTGTGAATCACCAGTATATTGTCTTTTGGGAGCTATTCTGTTCACTATCACATTGGGTTCGTACCAATATTTGACTAGTTTCTGCCTATGCCACACTTGATTTTTGGGCATAAGTAGTTTTTATACTGATTTTTTTTTGACCGCCATTTAGTTCCGTCATGTTGGATTCCTAGCTTATCCCTATGTTACATTTAATTTTTCAGCAAAATTCAATTGAATAAGAAGATTTTTTTTACTTGGGTTTAGAACGCCTCAAATTGGAATTACTTTTCCGACGTTTCGCCTGCGATTGTACATGCATCTTCACTGCACAAGATCAAAACACTGAGTGAAGATCCCTTGATGATGCACCGTGCAATCGCAGGTGAAACGCCGGAAAGTAATTCCAATTCGAAACGAACTCCAGCCTTGAAAACTTTCGTACCATTTTTTTTCGACGATTTATTTGGTGGCCATATTGTTTGAATTCGTACCACAATTTTACCAGTTTAGATCTAACCTAGCACTTAATTTCTGTGCAAAATTTGAGACAAAGTGGTCAATTAGTTTTTTAGTCAGTCAGATTGGTAAGTAGTTTTTTTAGCAATGTCACAACCTGAGAGACCAACGAAATTGAAAAAATATATTTTTTGGTATCTAGGCACGCTAAAACGTGAAGATATGTAAAACCAATTTTTTTTACGATTAGAAAAACTACTAAGTAGTTTTTCAAGCTGAATTTTTTAATATTTCACTAAAGCGTAATCTTGTATTCGTACCTATATTTTACTAGCCGATTTCTATGTAATACTTGAATTCTGTGCAACGTTAGAGGTAAATTGGATAAGTAGTTTTTTAATAATAGTTTTTTTTAACATTCACTAGATCGTCATTTTGTTTCGCCATATTGGATTTTTATCAAAATATTATCATATCATCCCCAGACGACCCTTAATTAACCTCAGACTTAAAATTATTTTTAAATACCAGCGCCAAAGTTACATTTTAAAATTTGACTTCCAGTCTTAAAATGTCATATAATACTTTTTATATACTCCTACTATTTTGGTTTAATTTGTAATTAAGCAGAAAAAGGCAATTTTCTGCCACGTTTGTAGATCGATATGAAATCATGACACTTTAAAATAAATCCACATAAACTATTCAATAAAATTTGCATACCATTGTATTTCAAAGTATTTAATTCATGTTGCAATCTAGGCCATAAAACATTTAATAATCTTTTTAGATGTTATCAGCTTCAAGTTAATTTTATTTGACACGTATCGTTGGTATTTAGGATAACAACCATTTATAATAATTTTTATTGGTTGTCAGAAAATATTAAAAAATAGTGATTCTTAGTTTTGTGTTGTAATTGCCTGTTGTAATTCCCAAAAATATTATTAAACTTGCTACGCACAGAAACTTATTACACTATTGTAGCATAACAGTTTAGGAAAAATGATAATAATTAATTTTTAGGAATTAATTCCGAATAGATTTTTATTTGTTCCTAAAATGATAAATCGGCAAGTTTTGTTTTCAGACAATAAACACAACCAAAATAGTAAATTTACGTTTGGAAGTAGAGTAAAATAAATATAGCAGGATAAAATATTACCGGTGCAAGGTAGGTCGTAAGTTTTAATCTTTTGGGTCTGATGATTTTTTTGTGGGTAAAACACAAGGCCGAGGGCTTAAGTACTAGGTACCGTGGTTGCTTTAAGTAAAGACGGTGAACGTTCTTTGCTGGTAAGACATTGTATAACCGGAGTTATACATAATAATAATGGAAATAAAGGAGCAAGCAAACTGGAAAGTCCTTGGTCTTTGCAGTTGGACGGTCAAGGGATGATGTTGGTCGATGCTCGTGTCTATCTGGCAGGAATGACTAAGGAAGGTATAATGGATAATAATTCATCAGAACAGAATCAGTGTTGGTATCTGTAAAACAAAAACAGATCGCTCACAATTGGACGATGTTCTAGTGATGCAAGCTTTGTTGTGAGGTCTGGATCATCAATCAGACGAATAGGTCTTCTTTAGACATAGTCAAGGATGTTAAGGACTGAAGGAGAGGCTGCTCCCCATATGTCCGAGCAATACTCAAGGCAAGGTCTGATTTGCGAAGGGCAAGGGTTGGCAGAAGAGAAGTGTTTTCGAGCTGCGAAAAGGAAACCCAATTTCATCGCATCGTCATCATCACCATCATTGAATATTCCATACACTTTTTGTGTTTTCTATACCTAAATTCAACTATTTTCGAGAAAATGGTGCTTGGAATTTGACATTTCTCTTCACAAGTTCTGTAACTCCCAAAAAACTTAACTTGCAACGAAATGGATTGTACTCTCCGGAGCCCCAATACGTGGCGCCAAGTGTTATGCTTAGCTCGTGAAACTTTTCCACTTACATTGACGTTTTCGTTTTTGATTGTATCAGATGTCACAGATGGCTATATGTTGCTCCGTGGTAATAAAGTATCAATTCCGGCAAAGATTTCGGATGTTCTCTAGGTAATCACAAATGTCGGTTTTGCTCCTTTAATAATCTTAATTCCGTGACTCTGGTGAGGCTTTGTGTATTACTTTTGGTGCTAGTTGTACTCATCTTTTAATTAGTTGACTACTGATGAAGACTTCAAGTCAGAAACAAAGGTGCCAAATGTATTATATATGTCAGTACTTCCAGGGTTTCCAAGGATCTAACCTAGGACCTCTATTATTTCTAAGAGCAATTAATGATATATGCTGGGTTGTTAAACATTCTAATGGATTACTGCTGATGACTTCAAACTCTTTATAGACAGCGATTGTTTACAGAAAGATACAATTAGAGTCGTTGACTGGTGCAAGGTGAATAGTTTTAACCTTAATGCCAAAAAATGTGTAGCAATGTCTTTTGCACTGCAAAAATTATTGTGAGCAAAGAGTATTTTATTGATAGGATGGCCCTTGAATAGGCTTCTACCCAAAAAGATTTGAGAGAGATTTTGATACTAATTTAAACTTTTTAGAACACATCCTGAATAAGATTAATGAATCTCACCGAATCATGGGTTTCATCATCAGATCTTCGAAAAGTTTTAAAGTTTGTTTAAAGTTGTTTGATTGTCTTGTACTACCTAAATTAGAATATGCAAGTTTAATTTGGTCTCCACAGTATGATGTGTGGAGTAAAATATCGAGAGAGTACAAAGAAAGTTTTTAAAAAATATGTTTTTTAAAAAATTTGGTTACTGTCCGAAACAGGGTTATAACCATTTTAATCTATTAAATATTTTTGAAAAGTTATCCCTTGAAAATAGACGAATAAAAGCGTGTCTCTTGTAGATGTTCAAGATCTTAACAAATAGAATAGACTGTCTTAATAAACAGATCTAGCACAAGACAGACTAAAACATTTTATGTGGACTTTCCTAAAATAAATGTCTATAAAAATTCACCAATATATACAATGTGCAACTATTTCAATATTTATACTGATGATATAGATATTGACAATATTAATATTAGTACATTTATTGACGTTATTAATAAAAAATTGTTTGCTTCTCAGGCTCAGGATTAAACTGATTGGTATAATTAAGGCACTGTTTAGTTTATTTTCATTGAGGTATCAATTATCGACCTATCTGTAACTGGCTTAAATTCTTTAGATGCTGTATTCAATAAATAAACAATATATATATATATATATATATATATATATATATATATATATATATATATATATATATCTAGAATAGCAAAAATATATTTATTTTTGCAGGTGCAAATGGCCTACAAGATCAATTGCTTTCGATTATGTCACAGAATACCCTCCTGCGATCATGATTTCTGGGCCTCTACCCTCATCAGGCAAGGGCTTGTACCCAGGGAGATCTGAAATAACAGATTGCTCGAACAATACTACATGCTAAGCGTAATACTTAGCGCCATCTATTGGGGCTCCGGTGGCTTCCAGTTGCAGACCCATAAATATTTTGGCAAAGAACTTTTGATAAAGATGTGTGAAAGCACATTTTTATCGATTTTATTATATATATATATATATATATATATATATATATATATATATTTTTTTTTTTTTTTTTGGTTTCGTTAGTCTTTGACCCTTCTTTTCAATTATATATATTTTTTATGTTTCTCGACTTAAGGTCATTACATTAGCAAAAAATAGTACATATTTTTTTTAAAATATATTTGAAATTTATGTGACGTTTCGACCATAGTTTTGGTCTTTTTAAAACCTTAGAACGCAAATCTTGACATTTAATTAAAAACACAGAAATATACATATTTTGACTACCACGTTAGACAATATTACAGACATTTTAAAATTATTGAAAACATTCACTAAGTCAATTACATATATATATATATATATATATATATATATACATATATAAATATATATATATATATATATATATATATATATATATATATATATATATATATATATATATATATATATATATATATATATATATATATATTTTTTTTTTTTTTGGTTTCGTTAGTCTTTGACCCTTCTTTTCAATTATATATTTTTTTTATGTTTCTTTTTTCCCTCTTAAGTAAGAATAAAAAAAGCTTACCCAGCAAGGTTCTTTATCCAATCCAATCCCTCACTTAAATTTAACTATTTTCTTTACACAACACTAATTTGCGCACCGCTTTGCTCCGCTATAAAATTTTATTTTAGTTTGATAATAATTTAGAATTACAACGCATGTCATCGGGTAACCTCCAGGAAACAATTATCACAGTGTATAGTTCTCACAAAAATCATCACGAATAGATTTAAACTGTTTTTTTATACGACGCTATTCGCGGACGTACTTATATATTAATCAAGAGTACAAATAACAGTCATTACCACGACAGGTTAGGCGAATTTTAAGTTGTTTTTTATCCGCAAATAACCCACAAGGTTCTGAATTGAAATTTTGAGCGGTACTATGCTTTATACGTGGATAAATGAAATCGTTACAAAAAAAATTCCGGTGGTTTTACAGGACGGTTCAAGTAGGCTTATTCACTTTTGAAATGAAATAGTTATTTACCTAAGTAGTGCGGAAAATGATATAACCGCACGCCTTAAGTACATAATTTTTCCTAAGAGCGTGCATAAATTACGTACCTGTGTATTAGCAAATGCAGTTTGGTGAGGAGGGTGAAATAAAATATGTTAAATTTTTATTTATCAGGATTGATTGCATTTACTTTTAACGACTTTCTGAAATAGTTACAAAACCCACATACATGCTACATTTATTCATAAATAAAAATAATAATATATTTTTAAATTATTATTTTATTAGAGAATTATTTATTGTTGGTTATAACGTTTATATTGAATGTACAGGGTGTCCGGATTTGGTTGCAAAAGCAGGGTATCTCGCTTATTTTTAAAGATAGAACCTTGCGGTTTTGACGAACCTGAGCTAATTTTTTGTGAAACTCATGAAGCCGTAAACAAAATTTTCATAGCGTTTTTCGTTTATGAGATACAGGGCGAAATAGAAAATTTTGCATTTTGGGACCCCCCTCGTATCTCGGTTATCCTTTAACTTAACGCAAAGGGAAAAATTGCTGCTTATGCAGTTTTTTAAGCTAGATCCAGTGGCGTAGTCATATTTTTCATTTGGGTTGTTATTTTTTAGATATGACCCAAAGTTGTGTTTTTTTAAATGGGACACCCTGTATATTTTACCAGAAATTGATTTGTCCTTTTAAAAGTTTCTAAAAAATATATAATAGTATGGGTCTATTTTAATAAACAACAACAAAAATCCTAATTTTTATAATTATCATCCCAAATTTTGCAGTAGGCCATGCAAAACGATGCCGTCTTCTTTTGTTTTCTTGGAAGCAAATGACATTTCCCAATTTTGTACGCGTATATAAAATCTAGCCCTAGTTTTTTGTATTTATTTATTGTGTAAAAATATGTTTGTATTATTATGGAAGAAAACCAAACTTTCGAACATTATGAAAAGTACGATATGTTAGCTTGTTTTATATTAAGTAAAGAAAATGTTGAAGCGGCTTCTGAGATGTATTTTAACAAGTAAATAGTTAATTTTTAGGTATGTTGAAATACTATTGCTTAATTTTTATTTAGATATCCAGAAAGGAGGCAACCTAATGTATCCACTTTTTATCGGATAAAAAAGAATTTACTTAATCACGGATCATTTATCAAACCTCGTACGAAAACATATAATAAAAAAATCGGGAGGCTGAGGAAATTACGGTTTTGGCTAATGCGGAAGCTTACCATACAAACTCTTGTAGGGCCAGTGAAAAGAGCATAGGGATTCCCAAAAACTAGAGTTCAAGAAATTCTAAAAAAGCACAAATACCACCCATACAAATTTAAGCTCGTGCAGCACTTACAGCCAGGTGATGCAGAGCGTCGTGTAGTCTTCTGCAATTGGTTTCGAGAAAGATGCGATATGGTTAGAGATTTTGAAAGGAAGGTTATATGGCCAGACGAAGCACATTTCAGTAATTCTGGTATACTCAATAGGCACAATAGTAGATTCTGGTCCCAGGAAAATCAACACCAAATATTTCCCAGAAGACAGCAGGGCAGGTTTGGTCTAAATGTGTCCTGCTTCATATGAGGAACACATAAAATTTTATATATTTGAGGGAAATCTAACAGCCAATCGCTATATAGAAATTTTAGAGGCAGCTGTATCTGAATTACTTGACGATGTTCCTCTAGCGCAAATTAACGAAATTTACTTTCAACAGGACGGTGCTCCTGCACACAATTCTGGAATGACGAGATTATTTCTGGACAATAATTTTACCAATCAATGGATCGAAACAAATTGACCTATAAGATGGCCCCCTAGGTCCCCAGATTTGTCGATTTTAGATTTCTCTCTATGATGATATCTGAAAAATAGAATTTACAAAGACCACTATGATAATGTCCAAGATTTAGGAAATACAATAAGAGAAAATTTTCGCTATTTACAAAATCATCCCGTTATTTTGCTTAATTCCCTAAAACGAATACGAAAATTGTGCGAAGCATGCATAGAACAAAATGGAAATCAGTTTGAACAGTTCTTTTGATTTCCTTGGTTACTGTAGTTCTTATACGACAGTTAATTTTTGCTGAAAGGCTTGTTACATAATAATTTATTACTATTTTGTTCTTGTGTTACATAAATCTAGGTAGGTGGTACTTTTTTGGTGCGAAATCAATACATATTTTGATAAATAGATTTAATTACATATTTATTTTGATTTATTGTTAGGATGTAGATATTGTTAACGACTTTAAATAAAAGGCAGCATGTTTTGCATGGCCTACTGCAAAATTTGGGATGATAATTATAAAAATTAGGATTTTTGTTGTTGTTTATTAAAATAGACCCATACTATTATATATTTTTGAGAAGCTTTTAAAAGGACAAATCAATTTCTGGACAAATATACAGGGTGTCCCATTTAAAAAAACGTTCGTGAAAACCGCAAGGTTCTATCTTTAAAAATAAGCGAGATACCCTGCTTTTGCAACCAAATCCGGACACCCTGTACAGTTTGTCGGATTGTTTACACTTAGAGGAGATGTCAATTGTAAACACTGTTTATTATAAGTTGTACTATTTGTTAATGGAAATGAAACAGCTTAATCTTCATCTTTCTTTTCGGTAAAAATTGTATTTGTTTTTTGTTCTCTATTGTGTCTTCCAAATAGCCTTCTTTCCATCCACCATGCCTTTTGATATTAGTTATATTTTCTCCTGAATTAGCTGAAATGTGACTCGTGTACATTTCTGGATCTGGTAATCCCAGGTATCCGGCTATATTGGATGGCATTTTCCCGAATGCACATTGTATTGTGCATTTTCCCTGTTTGTAGTTTACAAAATATGTCCTATAAAGCTGAAGGTGAACTGCATCTCCGCCAATTAGAAATGTTCTGGAAATATGAAGTTTTGTATCAGGAATTTTGATGATTAGTAGGGTCTCTTTGTCTTCAATGTTATCAATGGTTAATTTAGTAAGATCTTCGCGACGACATGCACCTGCCAATCCAATAATGGTCGCAACTTTAATCAACATCATCAGGTGCCTCGGAAAATTTTTTTGCAATTTCCGCTTTTCAAAAACATTGGATTTTTTTGGACGGTGTCTTCCGTTTCAAAATTGCTGTTAATTTTGAATTTTTATCTATATCCACATCTTTACGTGGAGCCACCCAGATGTCACGGACCTACATAGGATTGTATCTAATGACCTAATCACCATTAAATCCTGGTGCGATTCTAATCTCCTATGTTTGAACATCTCTAAAACGAAAGTCTTGTCTTATAAAAACACGCTGCAACCTTTTGACCTTAATGGCACCACTATTGATGTCGTAAACTCTGTAAAATTTCTAGGGCTTCTTGTAGATGATTCTTTAAAATGGGATCCACATATCGACGCTTTATCAAAGAAGTTAGGTTCTGCTTGCTTTGCGTTAAGATCTGTTTCCGAGGAGCTTAGCTTTTCTACCTCTAGAACTGTTTATTTTGCTCTTGTTGAGTCGCACCTCAGATATGCTATTCCATTCTGGGGTACATGTTGTACGCCTCAATTTGATCGAATTTTTATACTACAAAAAAGAGCTGTTCGTTACCTACTGAGACTTAACAGTAGAACTCACTGCCGAGATTTCTTTAAAAGATATAAAATACTAACCCTTCCTTGCTTATTCATTTTGGAATCGGTTTGCTTAATTCGTAAGCACGCACCTGCTCTATTAGAGAGACCTTCTCACAACTACCCTCTCAGAAATACTGAGCACGATCTCTATCTTCCAACCCCACACTCAGAGTTAATTAAAAGATCAGTAATCTACAATGCAAAAAAAATGCATAATCACCTGCCATTTAACATCAAATCCATAATATCTCTGACTTCATTTCGCAAGGCTTTGAAATCATTCTTACTGGAAAGAGCCTTCTACACCGTGAACGAGTTTTACAACACATAATTTTATCCTTATGAACCCCTAGTGTGATAGTTGCCATTACCAACCATTTTTACAGAATTTTGTATATGTATTTTTTTAATTGTTTCGTACTTTTTTATTTTTTACTTTGCTTTAATTATTTTTTTACATTATATTTATGAAAATGTTTATAACATAGTACGACTGACAAAGTACATTTCTAATGTACTTCTTTTAGGATTCTATAATATTAATATTCTAAATTCTTGATTTAAATATTATTTTTCTATAATATTTATGATGTGTTTTTGTTTTGTTTTGTTTGTTAATTTTGATGTTTGTAAACTATTTTTTTACAACAGCTTTGTCCACAAAATTGTAAAATTTTTTTGACATTAAAGCATTTATTTTGTTTGTTTTGATGATCAATTTGAAACTGAAGATTTGCAGGTTTCAGATTTTTCGCCAAAATAGGCTAGAAATACTTCTTATTTAAGAAATTTTACCTGTTTCTTCTGGCACCATTGTGCAAAAACTTTGTTTTCTTTTTTATATCTATATGGCAGGATTTTTCGGGCAATACCTGACCGCTAGAGGTTCTTCCAGAATACTTTCAGGAATTACATCTTCATCTATGAATTGCATGTTGAGTGGAGAAACTAAATCACGCCCAGAGACAACAAATTGTTGTTATTGCTTTTTGGTGTCGTCGCAACTGAAACTCGTCTATTACACTATTACTGCAATGATTGTAAGTAAGGTTACTTAGCATTATGCTCACAGTAATGATATGAGATTGTTACACGATGTAAGTCAAAATTATGATATAAATAGTAGGATAAATTTTCCAATTTTTTAGGATATTGAAGAGTTACAAATCTAGATGAGAAATTGCGTATTTCTGTTAAGCGGTTTTTTTAGTAATTCTTGAAAAAAAAATACTTTTAATATAGCTGAAAAAAATAATTTGTCTCTCTCAAGCACTAGTGTGGAAAGTAAATTACTTTCTACCACATTAACATGCGTGCGGAAAGTGCTTTACTTTATCGCACGCGATTAAAAATAGGCGAGCAGAGTTGATGTATTAATACCCGACCTGTTCTCACCAAGTGTGGTTTCTATTAAAACTTTCAGGGCGTTTGATGATAATTAATTAATAATTAATAATATCCTGAGATTGATGCTAGACCCTTGTTGTCTTCAGATTAACTATGTGTCCTCTTGAGTGTTGATATTCAGCAATAGCGGATTGAACATTTTGTTACTTCCCTCGTAAAAGGGAAGTATTGTAATCGTGAAAAAATCACACTCGGAGATTTTTCAGATCTTCACGTTTCAGGGTCCCTAGATGACGAAAAACGCGTTTTCTCAAATCCGTCGGTCTGTCTGTCTCTTCGCGGCGTAGTTAAAAAACTACTTACCCGATTGACTTCAAATTTTGATCAAAAATTGAGGGTCATATGGGGATGGCCTGGTAGGATTTTGGTAGAAATCCAATAGGGCAAGACAAAATGGCGGCTTACCGAAATGTTAAGAAAATTATTATTAAAAAACTACTTATCCAATTTATCTCAAATTTTGCAAAAACATCAAGTATTATGTTAGAACCAACTGGTAACATTTTGGAACGAATCCAAGAAGGCGGAACAAAATGGCGGCTTAATAAAATATTTAAAAATTCAGCCTGAAGAAACTGCTTAATGATTTCACTTTAAATTGGGTGTCATAACTAATAGTGGTATAGGGATCAACTAGTAAAATAACGACACCAGTTCAAGATGGCCGAACAAAATGGCGGCCAAATAAAATGTTTGTAATCTTAGACAAGGAAAGAGAGGACGCGTAACACCCGTTTACGGCGCTGGCGCAAATTGAAGCAGAAATTCATTAGGACGCCATTTTATGGTGCCAGACAATCGAGGTGTCACCACAGTTTCTTTTGTGGATTATTCAGCGGAAAGTGTGTTAAAAACTATAAATTTTGTGTTAGAAAAATGGTGGTTTGTTGTGCTTACAACTATAAAAGTCGGAGCGACAGAAAGGAACCTGAAGTTACGTTTCACAGGTGAGAAATAATAAAGTAATTTCTCAATTGCATTTAAAAAACCATTTATCTCATGTTCTAAGTAGTTATTTGGTATAATATTTTAATATGATCTAACAGCTGACTGATTTCACGATACTGCGCAGTGTGGGACATAAACATGACTATTTTCATTCATGATTACCTAATTAAGTATTCATAATTGGGTTAATCTCCTCGAGTAAATGTCATTTGAGCAGTGGTGGCGTTCATATATATTTTAATAATTACGCTTATGAAAAATTGTTTATTACTATATTTTTGAACCATAATGTTAATATTGTTATTATTAACTTTGTTTAATATTATTTTATCTAATTACTATTAGTTCTGCAATAGGAAAATTGGTTTATTTTGATAATAAAACATATTCTTTTGAAGTTTCACATAAGTTTTTTTTTAAGATTTCCTACAAATCTGGTAAGGCGAGAACTTTGGGTTCAGAATCTGAAACTTGCAGACTGGTCTCCAACAAAGAATCACACACTTTGTTCCAAGCATTTTGAAAAAAAAATCTTTTATCGCATTGGCGAAAGAAATTGTCTTTTGGATGAAGCCGTACCGACAATATTTCCAGAACTGCCCAAATATATGCAACCAAAAAAGGTAAAGTATAGTTTTTGTAACTATCCAAATAACATTGTTTGATTAGTAGAAGTAATTGCTATATTTTTTTTACTTTATTATATAATTTATAAGGTATTTAATATAATATTTATTGTTATTTACTATTACTATAGTTAATTTCTCTTTAATGGTAGGCAATAATTGTTATGTTTAAACATTGTTTGAATACCTCTCTGATATGGAAATTGATATATTTGATTGATATATATGCCTTTAAACCACAATTTCTAAACCATCTAGTTATTTATGCCTAAAGTGATATATAAAGTATGCTAATTACAAATCATAACTATTTATAGATGTTCAAGATATAAACCTATTATAAACCAAATGTTGAGTTAAAGTGGCACAAAAAACTACTATAACATTTATATAACACACATTTTTTAAAGAAATATTAATGAGACTTGATTACCATTTTATATATTTTGGTTGGAAAAAATGTTACTAATTGGTGTACTGCATATTATTTGACTGTACAGTACTAAAATTTAACAAATCAAATTGTTGCAGACAACAAAGAGATCTCATGAACAAAATATTCAGAATACTGCCTCCACATCAGCAGTAGCTTCTACATCAAGTAGTACCCTGGAAGATATCCATCCAGAGACTCCTAGGAAAAAAAAACTACGTCAACAGCTATTTAGGGAAAGGGTAAAAAGTCAGCAAAAAACAAAGAAGATAAAAATCTTGTCGCAGAAAGTACGAAGGTATAAAAAGAAGGTTTTGTCATTGAAGCAAATCATAAAACATTTAGCTAGTAAAAATTTGATAAGCTCAGAAAATTCTCTATTACTTTCCAACATGTCTGGAATAACCAAAGAACTGCAAAAACGTAAATTGAAAAAAATGCTAAATATTCTCCAGAATTAAGAAAGTTTGCAATAACGGTCAGTTTTTTTTCACCTAAAGCTTATGATTACATTCGAAAAGTTTTTGATACTTGTTTACCCCATAGGAGTACCATAGGAAAGTGGTTTAAAAATATAAACGCGGAACCAGGTTTTACCAAACAGTGTTTTGACACTTTAAGAAAATATGTCCAAATATCTGATAGACCTACTCTCATTGCACTAGTTATTGACGAAATTTCAATTCGAAAACAAGTGGAATGGGATGGGAGAAAGTTTCATGGATATGTTTACTATGGGGTAGACTTGGACGATGATCAAAATGCAGTAGCAAAAGAAGCTTTTGTTTTAATGGCTGTTTGCATAAATGGTACATGGAAAATACCAGTAGGGTATTTTTTTGTAGACGGGTTAACTGGCATGCAAAAAAGTTCCCTTGTGTCTCAATGCATAGAATTAATTAAAGAAACTGGTGCCCATGTATTATCATTAACTTTTGACGGTGCTCCTTCGAATGTCGCAATGGCAAATCTTTTAGGCTGTGTCACAGAACTGCAAAATATGAAAACATATTTTACAATTCGTAACAGCAATATTTTTGTTTTTTATGATCCATGTCATATGCTTAAACTAGTTAAAAATACATTCGGAGAGAGCAAACAATTAGTAGATGGTCAGGGGAATTTAATTAAGTGGGAGTACATAGAAAAATTAGAAAATTTACAACAATCTGAAGGACTTCATTTAGGGAACAAACTTAGAAAAGCCCACATCAAGTTTTTTAAGCAAAAAATGAAAGTTAGATTAGCTGTCCAATTATTAAGCGAATCAGTAGCAGATGCTCTAACTTTTTGTGAGGAAACTTTAGGCCTTGAAGAATTTCGTGGTTGTAAGGCTATAGTCAATTTTATTAAAATGTTAAATAATATTTTTGATGTATTAAACAGCCGAACCCTTGCTGCACCAAGTTATAAAAAACCCATTTTTAACAAAAATATATTCCAAACTAGGAAGTTTATTTCTGAAGCAATTGATTATATTTCAACATTAAAATTTACAAACAATCAATTACTAATACATTCCAAAAGGAAAACGGGCTTTCTAGGTTTTATAATATCTTTAAAAAGTGCCTTGCTGATGTATGATGAAGCAATTTCAAAAAATTATCTTGTTTACCTTCCATGTTATAAAATTAGTCAAGACCATCTTGAACTATTTTTTTCATCCATAAGATCAAGGGGTGGTTGGAATAATAATCCTACCTGTAGACAATTTACGGCTGCTTACAAACGACTTTTAGTCCGAGCAGAAATTCGTGAAGGGGGAATGGGGAATTGTATTCCCTTAGATGACATACCTATACTAGTGGGATCAAGCAGGTTTGAAAAACTAGAACTCAATATTGCACCACCTGATTTTCTCCCAGAGGTATCTGAAAAGTATCCAATGTTGCAAAGCATTTGGGAAGATCATGAATATATAATGAATACCCATGTAATTAGTAAATGTTCAAAAGAAATTATAATTTATATAGCGGGTTTTGTATCACGTAGGTTACAATCATTAATTAAATGTGAAATGTGCATACAATCTTTAATTGGGGAAAAAGAAAATTATTTAAACTCCTTAATTTCCCAAAAAAATCGAGGTGGATTAACATATCTCTCTAAAGACGTAATAGAAATTTGTAAATTAAGCGAACATTTTTTGCGAATTTATGAGCACGATATCAAAAAGAAGAATTTTTTAAGTATCTTAAAAAGCAAAATTATGTTTAGCTGCATACAATCAAAATATTTTAATTATTTAAAAGAACATGCATCAGAAGGTACTACAAACCACTTATATTTTTTAATGGAATCTATCATTTTACAGTATTTAAATATTCGTTTGCATTTTATAAGTAAAAGGCAATCTGAAGTAGTAGATCCCATCAGAAGTCAATATACCAAGCTAATTTTGTTTAAGGGACAATAACATTTATTGTATTGGTTTAGCTTTAGTATTTATAATAATGTATATAATTTTTTTAGTTTTAAGTTTTTTGTAATTGTATTTAGTATGTAGAAACCCTGTAAAATATTTCAGCTATATGAAATAAAATATAACGTAATTAAATTATATACCTAGTTTTATTTCAGTATTAAGAAGGTCCATAAATACATAAAAAGCAGAATAGCGAAATACTAATTTTTCCAAGATAATTTACATTACAAAAATTTAAAGCTAACAGGCGCTCGGTAAAAGTTTAAACAGATTTTAATTTTTGCACATGGTTTTCATTTTGATAGAAAATAAATTGCATTTTCGTCTAAAGTCCTCTTACTTATCACCTCTTTTCATATATGCGTCGGTGAACCAAAACGCTAAATAAGTTACATCACAAAAAATGTACATTTATTTCTAATATCAATCATGTGATACGCCACTGAGCAAACATGCGTGGTGCCAGTTGGCCTTCAGTAAAACAGCTGGCGTTATCCGTCCCCTCTCTTTCCTGGTCTAAGTTTGTAATCGTGAAAAAGTCACCCTCTCAGTTCTGCACATCTTTACGTTTTAGCTTTGTTAGATGCCAAATAATATCTGTGTGTCTGTCAGTTCGCAGCATAGTTTAAAGACTACTTACCTGATTGACTTCAAATTTTGGTCAAAAATTAAGAGTCATATGGGGATGGCTAGGTAAGATTTTGGTAAAAATCCAATACGGCGAAAGAAAATGGCGGCTTAGTGACATGTTAAAAAATTAATATTAAAAAACTACAAACAAAAGTGCCGAGTTTTTACAAAATTTATTTGAGTTTCTTATACTACTTAAAATGGAGGGTAATTATTCCAACGAAGAGAATTTGGATATGATAGAACTTTATTTTAAAGCAAATAGAAATACACAAGCAGCTGCGCGTTCATACGAAGAACAATTTCCAGACCGACATCAACCAAGCCAAAGGCATTTCAGATTTCTAATTGTAAACTTGTTAGCTTATGGGTAAAAATATTAATTCAACCATCGATGTTTCAGATTTTCAACTAAGATATTATACTAACAGTGAATACCTAGTGACTAAAATGTAACTATCACACTATTGAAAATACCTAAACTAAATTTAAATTAACACATAAAAAAAATATAAGTTACACCACATGCCTCCCTCCATTTTCCACACATTTTTGACATTTCTCCAATACCTTCCGTGTAACCCTTCTTAAGGTGTTCCTGTTAATATTAGCAAAAACATCTCGGACTCTGTCTTCTAGCTCTCTGAGACTTTCTGGCGGAGAAAATTCGTAGACCTCATTTTTTGCGTATCCCCATAAATAAAAATCGGGAGGAGTAATATCCGGTGACCTTGCCGGCCAAGCAACAGGGCCATTATTAGCGATAATATTTTCCCCGAAAGTATTTCTGAGGACCGCCATCACCTCTCTGGTACCGTGAGCCGGACAGCCATCTTGTTGGAACCAAATATTTTGCAGGTCGTTTGGGGGAACAGAATTTATAACTTCTGGAATAATTTGTTCCCGTAATAGTTGCAAATATCTGTTACCCGATAAATTTTCTTGGAAAATGAACGGCCCAATCAAACGGTTATCTAAAATACAAATTGTTATGAGTGATTTAAAGCAGAAGTGCATTGTTTGGAATTACCTATAATGCCACACCACACATTGAACCCAAATTTTGTTTGTAAACGTCTTTCTTCTAAATTATGAGGATTCTCGGTGCCCCAGTAATGAGTATTATGTTTATTGAAAATTCCACAGTTTGTAAATTGTGTTTCATCTGTCCAAAGTACTTTAGAATGAAAGTTGGGTATTTGCTGGCATTTGTTGATGAACCATTCACTAAACGTGATTCTTCTAGCAAAATCATTTACCTGAAGACCCTGTACAATAGTAGGTTTATAGGGATGAAAGTGAAGTTTTTTCAAGACTCGTTGGACGGTTGATTTGGGAATTGCCGTTTGTTCTTCAATCTTTCTTACTGAGGTTGTTGGGTTGTCCCTGACACTTTCTATTATAGCTGCGTTTCTTGCTTCATTATCTATTGAATAGGTCTTTGGTTTCGGTTTCAAAAAAGACCCGTAGGCTAACAGGTTAACAATTAGAAATCTGAAATGCCTTTGGCTTGGTTGATGTCGGTCTGGAAATTGTTCTTCGTATGAACGCGCAGCTGCTCGTGTATTTCTATTTGCTTTAAAATAAAGTTCTATCATATCCAAATTCTCTTCGTTGGAATAATTACCCTCCATTTTAAGTAGTATAAGAAACTCAAATAAACTTTGTAAAAACTCGGCACAATGAGAAAATGATAACAAGTACTATTCAGGAACACAAAATGATTGTTGACATGCGGCATTCTTTTGTTTCATTATGGCCGCCATGCGTAATCAAAGCCTACTTAAAAAAAAACAATTATTTTGGTTTTTAGAGCTCAAGAAAAATAATAATCTTACCTTGTTATACATCATTGGAAAGCTCTTAAAAAGATTTTTCCAAAAATACAATAATCCAATATGGCGTCGGTAAGAAAATAAAAAGTTGATGCCAATATCTCAAAAACAATTGAAGCTAGAAACTTCGTTTTACCTGCATAATGTTCCTCTAATAAAAGTGCCCTAATAATGTATAAACCATAAAACCATAATACGAGTCGTTTAGAAGCTACGGGCAAAAGTTGAAAATGCACCATTTTGATTTTTCCCAATTATCTTGAAAACCACAAAAGATATCCTAAACTTCAAAACGTCATCAAATTTGTAATAAAATTCTCTAAAACTTTCCTAATTTAACCCACCCTGTAGCTATAGCGGTTTACGAGATAGCAATGCATGTCAGCCAAATTTGGGACACATTGTATATATATTGGTTTTCTAGAAACTTTTAAAAGGCCAATGACTGACCAACCCTTTATAGTTAAATTTTCTTCTCTTTATACTTTTACTTCTACTGCTATCAGAGCTGAGGAAAAGGCATATCTACGACAAACATTTTTAAATACCACAACTAAAGAAAAATGGTCTGTGTTAAAAAGGTTAAATATTGCAAAAGATAAATATAATCCAATTCCTAATAATTTATCTGATCCAAACAACATCAATGATTTTTTCATTAATTCTGTAAACGCTGGAATCCATTCCAATGCGGAATTATTACATTTGTATCATAATAACGTAAAATTAGGCATCGAGGAAGAGCTTCATTTCTCATAAATAACCACTGAGGATATTTTAAATATAACACTTATTCAGTTGTGTTGTCCTCATATTATAGAATATATAACTCATGTAATAAATAAATGTATAGAGGCGTCCTATTACCCTAAATGCTGGAAGTACGCCCATGTTTTACCCCTTCCCAGAACCAACCTGTCGAGTACTCTCATCTTAGATCAATAAGCATTTTGTCAACATTTTCTAGAGTTTTAGAAAAGGTACTGGACGTTAAGTTTAACATTTTACCACCCAAACAATCTGGTTTTCGGCCGGCAATTTCTGATGATATTCTAGAAAATTCTCTAAAACGAGTGACTATGATAGGATGAGTGCTCTAATGCTTCTGGATTTTACAAAAGCATTCGATATGCTCAACTATTCTATTTCACTCTCAATTTTGCATTATGCTGGCTTTGGTAACATGGCTATCAAGCTTATCGAGTCTTTTTTGACTGATAGAACTCAGAGTGTAGTAGTTGGGGGTTGTTCTTCAAACTCATTTAATGTAGTAACCAGTGTTTCACATGGAAGCATTCTGGCGCCATTGCTTTATACACTATACACATTAAGATTTCACGAGTTATTAATTAATTGTAATTATCATTTGTATGCGGAAGATACCCAAATTTACTACTCATTCGAAAATAATTCAGATTTTGATACCGTTGGTTTTAATATTAATTCAGATTTGAATAATATAATTAAAATTTCTAATGACCATCAGTTAAAAATTAATCCGGCTAAATCCTTCATCACCCTGTTTGGGTGATGGGTTGCTAGAGCCTGGGTGAGACATTTTTTAAACATAGAGGTTGTTAATAAAGCTATTTCTTTCGTGGGAGTTTCTAAGAGTCTAGGTATGTTAGTTGATGCTGTTCTTCGTTTTCGGGAACATGTGAAGTCCAAGGTCAGGAAGGCTTACTGCACTCTAAGGATGATATACAGACAGGTACTACTTTAATAAAGATATAAAAAAACTTTTATGCGATACCCTGGTGCTGTCTCACTTTAACCCTTGTAAAGTTGTTTATGGTTCTAAGAACTTTGTGGCCTAAACAGTATTTGGTATTATTTTCTTAGTACCATTTATTTGCATCTAGCCTTTTATTAACCCTTATAAATTGATTTACTGTTATGGTAAAATTTGTTTTTATAATTGGTTAATAATAAAATGGTTATTATTATTATTATCTCGACTTGTTGTCTCACAGTATTCTGGTGGTTGTATTTGATACTGACGGGATTATACCAAGTCAGTACAAAAAAAAAATAAAAAAAAACAAAAAAAAGGAAAAAAACTACTCTTGTGTATTAAGAAATTATCTAACGATGCTACATGTTTTCAAAATAACCCATCTGTATGTTTCTGTGAATGTCTGTATTAAGTCCTAATTGAGCCAAATGCGGTGTAAACGTTGTTGGGGTGAGACCTGTTACTGATATGACGAGAGGAACAATGATGACTCTTTCCTGTTTCCACAGCCTTTTTACTTCCATTGCCAAGTCGGTGTATTTGGCGATCTTCTCACTGTATTTCGCTTCGATGTTCTCATCGTTGGGGACAGCCATGTCAATTAAATAAATGATCTCTTTTTTGGAAAAGGTGATATCGGGTCTGTTTGCGGGGATTTTTTTATCTGTGTGGATGTCAATGTCCCAGTAGAGCTTGTAGTCTTCGTTTTCGAGTATGGATGTTGGTGTATAATGGTAGTAAGGTTCTGTCTCCGTTAGTTTGTATGTTGTGAATCATTTCTCTCTGCTGGGGACATCTCCTGTACCTGTCGGCTACAGTGGATGTGTCCTTGATGATGTGGTTTCGGTAGTTTCTGGTTGCTATGACTTTGTTCTGGATGGCAAGCAGGAAGCCTTCTGTTTCGGGAACAGCTGCCCTTCTTGTAAGCACGTATATGAAAGCTTTTTATGTATGTGTCTTGCTTTATGTGGTATCTGTGTCCTCCGTGAAGTGTTTTTTCGGACCAGGTGTTCATCTTTTCTGGTCGTGATTGGATGTGACTGTGTGCGTCTGCGTAGCTCGTTTGAGACAGGTCGAGTGGTTTATAATTCTTGTCTGCCTTCACTATTGCCTTGTGGAGATTAGTTTGTTTATTATGGAAGAAGAGTTCATAAATTTGTTTTTTATTTAGCGATTGTATATCTATAATTCCTCTCCCTCATTCTTTTCTCTCGATGGTGAGTCTTTCCTTGCATGCGTTGGGATGTAACTTCTTGTTTTTAGTGAATTCAGAACGAATACGTAAAAATAGGTATGGCGAAGGTGTTAACAGCTTTCGTTAGATTTCTGGAATTCAGTTTTGTTTTTAGTAGCTTTGTGAGTCTGCTTTTAAATTCCGTCTTGAGCTCTGATTTGATATGAATGTGTTTTTTTTGGTGCTTTGATGGAAGCCTAGGTATCTGTATGTTTCTTCTTTGAGCATGTTATCTATAGTTTCATTGTTGATTGTTTCTCCCGTAGGGTGGTCTTTCCACTGTCCCTTGTTGATATGAAGTAGCTTGCATTTACTTATACCAAATTCCATGTTGATGTCCAGGGTAAACGTTTCTGTGATTTTAAAGAGTTCCTTTAGCTGTGCCTTTGTGCTTGCATATAATTTTATGTCATCCATGCAGAAGAGATGGTTTTTTTTGTGTACGTTATTTTTTTAGTGTTTAATTTGGAATCCGAAGTTTGTGTTATTCAGTGTGTTTGAAAGTGGATTGAGACAGAGGCAGAACCACAAAGCGCTGAGTGAATCTCCCTGGAATATACCTCGACTGATGTAGATCTCTTCTGTTTCGATGTGCTCTTTTTGTGTTCTCAGGTTGATTTTAGTTTTCCACGTACTCATGATTTGTGTAAGAAATTGCCTGATGTTTTTATTGACTTTATATAATTCTAGCACTGTGGTTAGCCAACTGTGGGGTATTAAATCAAAGGCTTTTTTATAATCTCTGTAACCAATATGAAGATTTCTATAATTTTTCATGGTTTGTTTCATGATGACGCTGTCTATAATTAGCTGCTCCTTGCATCCTCGGCTGTTTTTCCTGCACCCCTTTTTGCTCTTCCGTTAGAATGTTTTTGTGTACTAGATGTTCTATTCTCCCGGTAATTGTGGCTGTGAGGATTTTATGTAGGGTCGGAAGGCACGTAATAGGTCGGTAATTTGACGGGTCCTTATTGTCTGAGCTTTTGGATTTAAGGTAAGTTATTCCTTGGGTAAAAAAACTGAGGTGTGTGCTAGGTTTTAAAATAATTTGAATAATTTGGCGAGTGATAACTTCATGTGTGGAGGTAAACTGTTTGTACTAGAAGTTATGAATGTTATCTATTATTATTATTATTAGATTTCAAACAGCAATATAGATTGAAACGATTTTTTTATACGACGCTATTCGCGGATGTACTTATGTACAGGGTGATCTAGAAAACTCTTTAAATGGAAATATCTATGTTATTTTGAAATTAGAAAAAAATGTAAAAAAAAGTGGTGTGCATCGATCTGCTGTTTGATGCATACGCTTATATTTTAATGTATTCACGGTGTTCCAAAAAAGCAAGGCAATACACCTTTGTTTTTTTTTAATATAATACACCACATTTTTTAATGTTTTTGAATTTTATATTAAATTCTGCATATTTTTTGTATAATATACCATGTATCAAAAATTAACGGTTTCGGAAATATGAGAGGTTTTAGAATTACGAAATACTACAATTTTTCGGACATAATTGCTTTCCTATTTAGATACCTGCTGCCACCAGGTAATATAAGTTTATTTTCCGAATGTCATGACATTGACGTCTGAAGTCTGATTTACTGCTTGACTCATCTTTATTTTGTGCAAATAGTCTACAAAGTATTAACGAAATGAAATAAAATGAAATATCATGGTACTAATTCAAACTTATAACCAGCTATAACAAGAAAATAAATAAAACCTGTAATTTCTAGCCTAAATGAAATGCTCTGCATGTCATATTTATCGTAAACTCGTGTTTGGCGTTCTAGTGTATTTATAACTGCTTTGTACTCATTTTCGTTTAAATTTCTTAGTGCTTCAACAATTTTTCTCTGAATTTCTTCATTATTATCATTTTTTTCTCTATAAACTGTATCTTTTAAATTGCCCCAAATTAAAGTATGCATGGGCGTTAGATCTGGGCTGTTTGCGGGTCAGCTGATTGTTCGTATCTCCTCATCTACACTTGATAATTATTTTAAAGAAAGTCGTCTTGCTGCCAAATTATATTTTGCCAAGTTTGAAGTGGTAGTTTATCGATAAAGTGCTAAATTTGATTTTCTAAATGTGCCAGATATTTTAATCCATTTAAGTTGCCACGGATAAATACCGGACACACACCTTAGACCTCAAAATGTCGCACCAACTTATATTGAGGATCGTCCTTGAAAAGCAACCGGTTCGACAACTTGTGGATTTTCATCGGAATCTTTCAGCAATCGAATTTCTTAAATAAAAATGAGCCAAGCAGTAATTCAAACATCAATGTTATGACATTCGAAAAATAAACTGTTGACACTTCCCAAGGTCGCCATTTTTGATTACATTAGTCGATTCAACCCGAAAAATTGCAGTCAATTTGATTTATGTAAACCAGAGATATGTGGTAACAAAATTTTAATTATTCTAGGTTTGATCAGTAATTCATTACTCAGTAAATTGTATTTCACAAAAGGTGTACGGGAGTCGATTGACGAGTCGCTGCTATTTCCAAACGAAATTCTTTTAACTTGACTTAACTGACAAATTTTGTAAGTTCAATTATGGGCTCTCGATCGCTTCGGATCGGTACAAATCTTATCGAATTCGACATTGTTAAGTCCTGTATACCTTTTGTGTAAGCATGAGCAACATTTTGAGCACAGCAACACGATCTGGTTAGATTTTATGGCAAGATTACAAACATTACAACCTACCTGATTTTCGTCAGTTAGTCACGCACAATACCAAAATTGTATTCACTTTTAGGTTTACCCTGGTAAATCTAAAACTTTGTTATTGTAGTTTGACCTCTAATACATTTGAAGGCCACCTGCGAATTTCCCTGGTACAAAAGCGAGACACACACACACACCAATTATGACTCTTTCTTTACTTATAAGAGCACTTGAACACAGCAAAATTGATAATGATATAGATAGGTATACAGTTATATCGGAAAAATCGTAGTATTTTGTAATTCTAAAATCTTCCGTATTCTGAAAACCGTTAATTTGTGATACTTTATATTATACAAAAAATATGCAGAATTTAATATAAAATTAAAAAACATTAAAATCCTGTACAGATTAAAATATAAGCATATGAAAATGCAGATCGAATCAAGCCACTTTTGTTTGGAACATTTTTTTCTAATTTTAAAAATAGCCGACGTATTTCCATTTAAAGAGTTACCTGGATCAACCTGTATCATTCAAGAGTAGAAACAACAGTCATTATCACGACAGGTAAGACGAATTTTACGTAGTTTTTTTTATTCGCAAACAAATAAGGATCTGAAATGAAGATTTGTGTGAAATATGCTTTATAGGTGTTTGGACAAATAAAATCGTAGGAAAAAGTCCAAGGACTTTACAAGGCGGTTTAAGTATGCTTATCCGCTTTTGGAATGGGTGATGTTTTCTTTAGTCTAACTTATTCATGCTCTACTAAAAAAAGTAAGGAATTATGGTTCTTGGATTTAGCTCGCATCAAATTGAAATTACTTATCGACGTTTCGCCTGCTTGCACACCCAATCATCTTCAGGAATCCTCACTGCGCAAGATCAAAACCTCCAACTTGTGACTCACTGATGTTTGGTTTCTACACATGATGTAGCCTGCGTCTCTATTGAAATTTTCAGGGTGCTTGATGATTTAATAAACTCTTTAATCTCCCTTTTATAAAACCAAAACAGACATTGTCTGTTCGGACAAACTTTCAAGCACAAGCATTGGTATTCCATCAATTCCTGAAGATTTTTTATTCTTAAATCTCTAAACACTGTTTTTTAAATACTGTTTTTATTTCATTTATGTTAGTCTAAGACATATAAAAAGGATCACGAACTGATATATGATATGATGAGGGATTCATTTGGGACTTCAAGTTACTTCAAGAAGTAAAATTTGTTTAAAGTGATTTCATCTCTGAGATCATTTTCCAGTACTCGCGACTTTTGTTTTGGGCCTTCCTTAGTAGCTCTGAGAAATAAAGATTTTTGGTAGCCTTAATCACACGTTTGTAAATACTTCTGTAATTACTGAAATAATTATGAAAAGTTTGATTTTCTATGAATTATCTCAGGTAACGTAAGGATCCCAAATTTGTTTAAGATGTAATTCCAGCTGTCATCCAATTTTTTTTACATTTAGCTTTGATTTTGCTCAAGGGGAAACTTTTCTTAAAAATTTCCTGAACATGATTATTAAAATTTTGAAGGTATTTAAAGAATTAAAAACGATGGACGGATGAATGTAAATTTATCAATTGTGGAATATTTAATAGAAAAAAATCATATCTGGGCTATTGGGAATCTAAGAAAAACAGGGAAATAAGAAATAAAATCAGATTTAGCTTAAACGTTTCGACAGGAATTGTTGGGTACAAATTTTTGAGACCATTTATTTTTGAGCAAAATTTAACAGGGGAAATGTATTTGAATTCTTTAAATTCTGCTTTTCAAGACTAGGTACCTGATGAACACTCCTCTGGCACATTTGCACATGTTTCGTTATAATAAGATGGGACTAATCACAATACAAGACATATGAAGAAATTTCTCAATGAAGAGTTTACTGAAAGCTGGTTAGCTAACGGCAGATCTGTTGAATGGCCAGTCAGGTCTCCTTACCTAACACCTTTGGATATCTTCTTGTGAGGCACACTGGAAATTTGCGTTACAAAAATGAACTTGTCACCACTGAAGAACTAAACAATAATATAAAGAATGCATTCACAATAACAGGAGGAAGGTCAATAGGCAGAGCAGTAAACAAAATTAATAGGCATATTAAAAAATGTATCGAAGTTAATGGGCAGTTGTTTGAACATTTTATTTAATTTTTTTTTGTGGAATTAGTTTAATCCTTAGTCCTAGTTTAGATAATTTTAAAATTACACGTAATGTTTTTGTACTTGTTAAAAATCTTGTTTCCTTTGATTGCTAGGCAATAAAACAAAAAATTCTTATTATTCTGTTCCGTTGGACCAATTGAATTTTTCAATTTTAACTATATATATGGTATTTTTGCAATCAATACCTCTAAATTAAATAAACTGATAACGAATTTCAACAAGGTATCCCCGAAGTGTGAGGAAAAATACTTTAAAAAAAGTCAGTTTAAAAAAATTGTCTGATGATGATTCTGAAAAATCGAAACGTCAAATCTGAAAATGGATTACACTATAGGATTGAACATTAAAAAGTGTCTCTCGAAAATGTTAATACTTTTTGTTACCTCCAAAATTGGGTCCCATGAAAAGCGTTATCTGCAACAAGAACTTAAAACTCCATGTCCTGATAACTGTTCTGAAGTGCTATGGTTTCTCGGTGTATCTATATGGAGTAGAGTCACGGACATTAACCAAAACGATTTGTAAACGAATTGAGGACTTTGAGTTGTGGAGTTACCGTCGCATGCTACTACTCATCAATGCAAGATTTTCTGATATTTTGGAAGTCATGCATGGGGTACCTAAGCGGTCTCTACTTGGATCGATTTTATTCTTAATCTACTTTAGCGACCTTGGAACACTCCAAGTTTATGGACGTTTTACAGTTTTTGCAGACGACGATTTGTATGAATTTAAGGAGTGATGTGCTATGTCAGCATAACAGGATAGGAAATTCTTCTTCTATGTATCTCGAGGGAGGACCGTACCATAGCTTAAAAGATTCAAGAAATTCTGCAAGAATATGGGCATCATCTTACCCAAAAAGTAAAGAAAATAAAGAAGAGTATCACAAAGTAACTCAAAGTTGTACCAGCCAAAAAAAATCTCTTATGAGCTATTTAAAAATGGTCCTTGTCCTTTCTGTTATTCATTAACCTAACAGCTGACAGGATCAGTGAAACTCACAACATCAGTGGGAGAATTGGCAACCTTGTAGTACGAAAATGTCAAACGAAAGCCTGATTTATCGATTGGCAGATGTTTTTGTTGACACTACATATGGTAATAATCTTGGTCCGAGGTTAAGGTTGAAACTTCTTCAAACAACGGTTGTAACGCAGTGGCGTGCTTAAAGAGCCCGCACTAGAGGGCCCCCAAATTAAACAGTGTATTGAAATAAAATATTTTTTCCATAGTTAAAAAAATCACGAATTTCGCAATTTTTGAAACCATCGGATACATTGGAAATTATAATAATAAGATAACGTAAAATATAAACCCTAAGTCAGTTAAATTAAAGATTTACTGAGTTTAAAACAGTTTATTCAACATCTTCAATTCTAAACCCTCAGATATTGGTTAAATTAAATGACTCAGAAATTTTGGAAAAAACTCAGTTATTAGTGATGAAATATTCAAATGATTTAACTTCAAAACTAACAACTGAGCTAATTCGGATAAAATCATTATTGTATAACAACATTAAAAACCTTAATACAAGTCGTAAATTTGCAAACAATATTTTTGAAAAAAATGAATTATTGTTAAGTAGTATACAAGAACTGCGTTCTGCATTCCAATTATTTCTTGTATTAATTAAAAATGTCCTTAGGTCGACCACCACTCAAAGTCGTCTTAATTCTCTAGCTCTTTTTTGAATAGAGATGAAAGTGCTAGAGAAGTAAATATTGACGGACTAGTTAATAAGTATTTATCTAGTGAATACAAAAATAAAAAAAGTCTAGTCTACCGCCAAAGAAAACGATTCCTGTACTCTTTATTTTTTAGTTTTGCTTAAACCAGAGTATAGTTATTATATTTGATTGTTTAGTTAATTTTTGTTATGTGTTTATTAGTTTACCTCTACCCATTAATCTCAAAATGTATATTGTTCGTTCCTTTTTTTATTTTCTATTTCTTTTTTTTACTAGAGTTATTTTGTTAATAAATTTATGAAATTTTTTTGTTTACTTATTTTTTTGAAGAAACTATGCAGTCTTGCGTGGGGGGCCCTAAAAACTCGGCACGCCACTGGGTTGTAGTGTAATAGTGTCAAAAACGAGTGCAAATTAAAATCATTATTTTAAATTTCTTTCTCGAGAAACCAGATTATAAATAAATCGTAGAATATTAAAATACTACAATGTTAAGCGAAAAACAAGAGGTAAATACCTAATTGATATTGATATATTGATTTAATTGTATGTGGAAAAGCCCAGCTATAGTCATTCCCAGGCCCGGGCCATTATATTGTGATACGGTGTATTAGAATATTGTTTATTCCGACATCATTTTTAATTGAGGAACATGTAATTTTCTAAAATAGTGTTAGAGCAATAGTTTTAGACATTTATTATTCATCCTATACACATTCATTTACAATCTTTGTCTGCGAATCGATAAAATGCTTTGTCAATATTGCGGTATTTTTTCGTATGTGTTTATGATTGACTTTGATCAACAAGTGTGCAAAGCATACCATTAAGTTTTTGTTGGTGCTTTTACTGGGTCACAGACGCTTGCGAAATATTTATGTTTTTTAACTGCCCGTTTTTTGCTAGTGGTGAACGCCCAATCCTTATTAAGAAACAATCTAATTTGGCCTCTAACTTATGAGCATATATTTATTTAAATATGTACTAAAACTGGTTGTTTTAAATGAAGATAGGGAAAGTTTGTGGCCTTTTACTTCCCTCGTAAAAGGCAAGTATTGTAATCGTGAAAAAATCAACCTCCTAGATTTTTTACAGATTTTTACGTTTCTGGGTCACTGTCGGTCTGTCTAATCGCCGCATACTTACCCGATTGACTTCAAATTTTAGTCAGAAATTAAGGATTTTGTGGGGATCACCTAGAATAAATAGAAATAAATCGTATAAAACACCCCAATAACCACGTTTTTGTCACAAAAATAACCGAGAATTTGTCTCAATAACTTACAACTTTTGGTAAAAGTTAATAGTTGAACCGATAAAATTCGACATATTTTCGCAGTCCACTCTGTATATAAAAGAGTTCCATTTAAAAGTTACTTTTTCATTTCCACCTAAAATAGTAGAATATAAACATTTGAGGAAAAATCTGTCGACAGTTAGGATACTACGGTGTGCGTGATTTTTTTCTAGAAGGGGTTTTCGAAACAATGTATATATATATATATATATATATATATATAATATATATATATATATATATATATATATATATATATATATATATATATATATATATATATATATATATATATATATATATATATATACAGTGTGTATCAGCCAAATGGAATAAATTCGATAATAAATAAATGGGGGCGTGTTCGGAAAAACGCTTGGACCCGTCGATTGGTATTTTTAGTTGCTCATTTTCTCCAATAAAAACTTTTTATACAGGGTGTGTCCTGTAACAGTGGTCAATGCCAACTTTCTTATTTCAAATGCAACACCCCGGATATTATTTAATTTTTGGATTCTTTAGGAGATTCTAAACATATTTTATGTTCAATGTCCTATACCTATCTTCAGCTATTTCGGCAATATTCAGTGTTTTCAAATTTATTTTTATTTTATTTATTTCGAATTTATTATTATTCATGAAAGTGGCTCTGGTTACTGAACTATTTATTTGATTACAAAAATTCGCTACAACACACTCGATACTTATTTACCATTTAGGTCTTCATATTAAGAATGTAAGCAAAAACCATTTTAGCGTTCCTTTTTATTGATATGGAACAAAAAGAGCCAGTTTTGTTTACTTTTAAGTTTTGTTTACTTTTGTGTAAAATGCCTGGCCTTTCTCTTTGCAAGACAGTAGTTGTCAGTGTCAGTGTCATAGTCTTTTGAATTTCGTTAACTGCATAATACCTAATATCAGAAAAATGGTTCATTTAACAGAAATGCATAAAATAACAGTTCTACAAATGATTGGTTATGGAGATAACACACGAACACAAGTGGAAGTTGCTCGCTTATTTCATGAAAAATTTCCAAATTTGCCGCATATATCCCAAGGGACAATTAGTAAAATAGAAAAGCAGTTTCGCGAGCTTGGACATGTGAGGCAGATAAAAAAAGCAGCTGCAATTCAATAAATGATGATATACTAAATTGGATATTATGCTTGAGTTTGAGGAAAACCCACATATTTCTAGTCGACAAGCCGCCGCAATGTTCGATATTAGCCATTTGTCGATTATTCGAACATTAAAAGAAAATAAAATGCATCCCTATAAAGTGATACCAACTCAGGAGCTCATGGAAGACGATTATGATAGGAGAACTTATTTTTGTGAATAAATGATGGCTATGTTAGATAACAATGTTATTCAATTAGAACATGTTTTGTTTTCGGATGAGTGCACCTTTACACTTCACGGTCATGTAAATCGTCAAAATTGCCGCTATTGGTCTAGGGAAAATCCTCACTGGATCAGCGAAGAACATACTCAATATCCTGAAAAGGTTAATGTTTGGGCAGGAATTGTGGTTTCAGCAAGATGGAGCACCGCCCCATTACCAAATTAATGTCCGGCAGTAGGTCAACGGAATATTTCCAAATCGGTGGATAGGGAGACGAGGATCGATAGAATGACATATTAAAAATGTTGTATACAAAACTAAACCCCTCGACTTAGCTGACTTAAGAAGACGAATAACGCTTGCGATTAAATCGGTCACGCCTGAGTGCTAAATAACGTTAGAAGAAATTTCTATTTAAGATTAGGAATTTGCCAAGACGTTCGCGGCGAGCATATTCAACAGTTCCTAAATTAACTTTTTACTTTTGTTTATACATTATGAAGAAATAAATAATTTTATTTTTTTAATCTTAATTTTTGCAATAAATTTGAAAACACTTAATATTGCCGAAATAGTTGAAGATAGGTATAGGACATTGAACATAAAATATGTTTAGAATCTCCTAAAGAATCCAAAAATTAAATAATATCCGGGGTGTTACATTTGAAATAAGAAAGTTGGCATTGACCACTGTTACAGGACACACCCTGTATAAAAAGTTTTTATTGGTGAAATTGAGCAACTAAAAATACCAATCGACGGTTCCAAGCGTTTTTCCGAACACGCCCCCATTTATTTATTATCGAATTTATTCCATTTGGCTGATACACACTGTATATGTTAGGCCAAAAAAGAGATGACTTTGACCTATTTTGGGAGAAAACGATGACGTTAAATGTAGAGCCACAAGCCAAGCGTCTTCGAACAGACAAGGTGGGAGATGTTCAAACATCATACAGACGCCTCTTTTATGAAATAATTGATCAAATTCAGCAACAAGTAAACTATAGATTTAACGATTTAAATGATTTTAAATTCCTCGAGGGAAGCGATTTTTAGAAACTTACCTATTTGTAATGTAATTCGATTCTTCCATCATTTTTTGCAAATTCGTCAATGACGTCATCATAAAAACGTCGCTGCTCCTACATATTTTGGAGAAGTTTATTTTCAATGGACAACAGCGACCCCGTTGAATTTGTCACGAATTTTTTTATACGTTTAAATGTTGAAAAGTTGCGTTCTACTGATGAACTTGTGGCAGGTATTGTCAATACTAATTCACACAATTTCGACACTTCGGTGTAGGCATCTTCCAGCTCCTTGCCTTTTAAAAATTGCATTAGTTCCTTAGCGTTATTTTTTGCGCTAATGTCATCAGTTTCGTAAATCACTTTTAGTTCAGATCGCAGTAACACTCGGTCGAAGAACTGGATATAATGAAGAAGAAGAGATTTAAAAGCATCTTCTCGAAAAATTTTTCCTTTAAATGCATCAAAATTGCAGAGCTCGAGGAATTTAAAATCATTTAAATCGTTAAATCTATAGTTTATTTGTTCCTGAATTTGATCGATTATTTCATAAAAGAGGCGTCTGTATGATGTTTGAACATCTCCCACCTTGTCTGTTCGAAGACGCTTGGCTTGTGGCTCTACATTTAACGTCATCGTTTTCTCCCAAAATAGGTCAAAGTCATGTCTTTTTTGGCTTAACATGGACTTAAAATCATCCACTTTTTTTAGGCAAAAAGCAATATCATTTGTTTTAGTTTCTAATATATTAAAAACGTTGTCCGAGAATGAAAATATTTCTGAAAATATGTTCAATAAATAATTAAAATTAAAATTTCGTTTCAAACAGTCCAAAAACCCGCTCGAACTACTTATTGCTTCTGAGTCCCACGTTTGATTATTTTCTATTGTATTCTCAAATAGTTCAATTAGTGATTCACGATTTTCAGATACTGTTAACAGAAGCCTTCCATTATAGTTCCACCTAGTAGCAGCTGCTTTGGGCAATCGTTTGTGGACAATAGAGTCCAAAGCTTGTGTACGATTTATTGACTTGGAAAAAAAAGCAGCCATGCCACTTAAAGTAACGAAAAATACTTTATACTCGTTACTTTGATTGATGGACTGGGATAAAACTAAATTTAATTTATGAGCAAAACAATGGACAAACACAGCACTTGAGAAAGTTTCTCGAACTTTAGCTTGCAGAATCCCTAATTGTCCTGCCATTACTGCAGCTCCATCATAGCTTTGAGTAACTAATTTTTTTTCTTCATTAATTTCTTTAGTAACGTTATAAACTACGGTGTATAAAGCATCTACTGCACGATTTTCGGACAAATTCTTAAAACCTAAAAATAGCTCTTGAATACTTCCGTCTGTTTTAACGTAGCGTATTACTATAGATAATTGGCTAAAATTAGTGATATCCGTTGTTTCGTCCAGAACAATAGCAATGAACCGCGCCTCGCCAATCTCCCGCTTAATTCTTTTTAGAATAATGGTTGCAACAGCGGAAATTAAATCATTCTGGATTCGATTCGACCGACTGCTCTAAATGATTTTTTAAGCAATCATTATATTTAACCATTAAACTACGTAAATCTTGAAAATTTCCTCTATTTGAAGAAACCCTTGTTTCGTCATGACCTCTAAATCTGAATTCGTGCTGTTCGAGAAAACAAACAACATCGATAAGTCTTCCTAATATTTGCCTATTTTTATCGACTAGTTCATTGTGTTGGCGGTGACTAATTTCCAACTGTTTATTAAGGGCGTGTTCAATTCTGGTTTTACCGAAGACTTTTTCTTTTATGACGGCTTGTAATTGCGCTTTGGGCATAATGTATCTTTTTACAGCTTTATGGAAATTGTTTAAATCGGAAAAATCAGTTTTATTCCAGAGACCTTTTTCATTTTCAAAAACTAAACATGGCCAACAAAATAATTTAGTTATATTTTCAGTTGACGCTATTTGCATATCCACGTTCGTATTATTGTCTTCCATATCGCAGCATGCACGGCGCGACGTACGTATCACACAACACACGGATAGCCGTTCAAACAAAGAACCTAAATTAGTGGTTTCCTATTTCAAAAATTACATTATAGAAGATGTTTTGTAATTTTTTTGGGGGAAGCACTGCTTCCCTTGCCTCCATGGTCTGCACGCCCCTGGAGGAGTCTCAGCTGTTCTTAAAGCCATATACTTACGGCAGTAAAATTGACAATATTGCAACCCGGATTTTTAACAATGAAATTTCTATCAATTTTGTTTTTGGTATTTTTATTATTAATCATAATTGAGTCATCCATATCAGTTAAATCTTCCACCGTCAACTCAACTAACTCCTTAGTTCTACAGGCGCAGGTGCCTACTAAAAATAAGGGCTACATTCATATTTAAAAACTGGTTGTCTGGTGTATCTATTAACAATTCACGTCGATATTATTTTCAACGTTGAGCATAGAATAATGTGCTCAATGCGTCGAAGGTGATAAAATCCCAGATTTCTCCACAAGTAGCGCATCTTCGTTAAAAGTTTCCACGTTTCGCTCACATCATCATCTTACAAATGTCTGATATTGCGATTCATATATTTTTCTTGATTTGGACGGAAAAATATCCTCGGCTGCTTTTTTTAAATCAAAAGTTTCCATTTCGATTTATAATGACAAAATCAATGACAACTTGTTTATTTATGTTGCAACTACATGATTTTATTATTTCGAAGCACACTAATCAAATCTGTAACCTGTAATAATTTGTCACATTATGAGGTGTTTTAAATTAACACCTATACATTACATTATTTAGTAATATAGTTCCCGAAAGTGTAAAATAATCTATATAGTGCCTTAATCCCTTGGGAGTGAATGAGTCACTGTAGTCCCCCCTAGTTATATAATGTACAGGGAGTCCGGATTTGGTTGCAAAAGCAGGGTATCTCGCTAATTTTTAAAAAAATAACCTTGCGTTTTAAAAGAACATGAGCTAATTTTTTGTAAAACTCATGAAGCCGTAAACAAAATTTTCATCGCCTTCTTCGTTTATGAGATACAAGGCGAAATAGAAAATTTTGCATTTTGGGACCCCCCTCGTATCTCGGTTATCCTTTAACTTAACGCAAAGGGCTGCTTATGCAGTTTTTTACGCTGGATCCAGTGGCGTAGTCATATTTTTCATTTGAGTTGTTATTTTTTAGATATGACCCAAAGTTGTGTTTTTTTTAAATGGGACACCCTGTATATTTGTCCAGAAATTGATTTGTCCTTTTAAAAGCTTCTCAAAAATATATAATAGTATGGGTCTATTTTAATAAACAACAACAAAAATCCTAATTTTTATAATTATCATCCCAAATTTTGCAGTAGGCCATGCAAAACAATGCTGCCTTTTATTTAAAGTCGTTAACAATACCTACATCCTAACAATAAATCAAAATAAATATGTAATTAAATCTATTTATCAAAATATGTATTGATAATTTCGCACCAAAAAAGTACCACCTACCTAGATTTATGTAACACAAGAACAAAACAGTAATAAATTATTACGTAGCAAGCCTTTCAGCAAAAATCAACTGTCGTATAAGAACTACAGTAACCAAGGAAATCAAAAGAACTGTTCAAACTGATTTCCATTTTGTTCTATGCATGCTTCGCACAATTTTCGTATTCGTTTTAGGGAATTAAGCAAAATAACGGGATGATTTTGTAAATAGCGAAAATTTTCTCTTATTGCGTTTCCTAAATCTTGGACATTATCATAGTGGTCTTTGTAAATTCTATTTTCCAGATATCCCCATAGAAAGAACTCTAAAATCGACAAATCTGGGGACCTAGGGGGCCATCTTATAGGTCCATTTGTTCCGATCCATTGATTGGTAAAATTATTGTCCAGAAATAATCTCGTCATTCCAGAATTGTGTGTAGGAGCACCGTCCTGTTGAAAATAAATTTCGTTAATTTGCGCTAGAGGAACATCGTCAAGTAATTCAGGTATAGCTGCCTCTAAAATTTCTATATAGCGATTGGCTGTTAGATTTCTCGCAAATATATAAAATTTTATATGTGTTCCTAATATGAAGCGGGACACATTTAGACTAAACCTGCCCTGCCGTCTTCTGGGAAATATTTGTTGTTGATTTTCCTGGGACCAGAATCTACTATTGTGCCTATTGAGTATACCAGAATTACTGAAATGTGCTTCGTCTGACCATATAACCTTCCATTCAAAATCTCTAACCATATCGCATCTTTCTCGAAACCATTTGCAGAAGACTACCCGACGCTCTGCATCCCCTGGCTGTAAGTGCTACACGAGCCTAAATTTGTATGGGTGGTATTTGTGCTTTTTTAGAATTTCTTGAACTCTAGTTTTTGGAATCCCTATGCTCTTTTCACTGGCCCTACAAGAGTTTGTAGGGTAAGCTTCTGCATTAGCCAAAACCGTAATTTCCTCAGCCTCCCGATTTTCTTTATTATATGTTTTCGTACGAGGTTTGATAAATGATCCGTGATTAAGTAAATTCTTTTTTATCTGATAAAAAGTGGATATATTAGGTTGCCTCCTTTCTGGATATCTAAATAAAAATTAAGCAATAGTATTTCAACATACCTAAAAAAATAACTATTTACCTGTTAAAATACATCTCAGAAGCCGCTTCAACATTTTCATTACTTAATATAAAACAAGCTAACATATCGTACTTTTCATAATGTTCGAAAGTTTGGTTTTCTTCCATAATAATACAAATATATTTTTACACAATAAATAAATACAAAAAACTGGGGCTATATTTTAGATACGCGTACAAAATTGGGAAATGTCATTTGTTTCCAAGAAAACAAAAGAAAACGGCATCGTTTTGCATGGCCTACTGCAAACTTTGGAATGATAATTATAAAAATTAGGATTTTTGTTGTTGCTTATTAAAATAGACCCATACTATTATATATTTTTGAGAAGCTTTTAAAAGGACAAATCAATTTCTGGAGAAATATACAGGGTGTCCTATTTAAAAAAAACACAACTTTGGATCATATCTAAAAAATAACAACTCAAATGAAAAATATGACTATGCCACTGGATCCAGCGTAAAAAACTACATAAGCACCTTTGCGTTAAGTTAAAGGATAACCGAGATACGAGGGGGGTCCCAAAAGGCAAAATTTTCGACCTGTATCTCATAAACGAAGAAGGCTATGAAAATTTTGTTTACGGCTTCATGAGTTTCACAAAAAATTAGCTGAGGTTCGTGAAAACCGCAAGGTTCTATCTTTAAAAATAAGCGAGATACCCTGCTTTTGCAACCAAATCCGGACACCCTGTACTATTAGAGTGTATTATTCACCCTATACGCATTAATTTACATTCTCTATCTGCAATTGGACAAATTGATTTGTCAATGTTATGGTATTTTTTCGTAGTGCTTCTGATTGACTTTGATTGACAAGTTCAAAGCATAGTACAAAGTTTTTGTTCATCTTCTACTAGGTCACCAACGTTTGCAAAACATATTTGTGTATTTAAATAGCCCGTTTTTTTGCTTTCTTATCAAGAAACAATATAATTAGGCCTCTAACTGACGTATATATATTTATTTAAATGTATTTATTTATAGGGAAAGTTGGCCTGAATAGTAGGTACTGTCATTGCCTTAAGTAGAGCGAAAACCATTTGATAGGATGTAAGAACTAGACCTGGGAAGTTTAGTTCACTTTGCTGATTTGCATCTTTCGATCTCGATCAGTAAAGTGAATAGTACAAAAGATTCGATCATTTAGTTCATTTAACTCACTGATTGCTAACAGTAAAATACTGGAGTAGTGCAACATATACCAAAAGAACTAAGTAATTTTAGTGGTTGATATTGATATGGTAGGATATGGATATGAATTGTAAAAAAGGAATGAAAAAAAATTGAAATACCTAAGTGTTTTATGTTTTACTGCGAATAGTGCGAATACGAAAATCAACAAATAAATTTTTTTCTTTTTTAAATGAACGTAAAATAAAATAATGGTTGCAAGTTAAATAAATAAAAGCATATATTTACATGTTAGTGCTTAAAAATAAGATTTGGTTAACTCGTGTGCTTTTCAGTGATAGACGTTTTTCATTTAACACTAGTTCAGTCTTTTTCGTTCACATGGAAGTGAATTGGCTTACACGCCTAATCTCTTTTTTATTTATTTCGATGACACGTCATTTGCACGAGAAGCACTTAGTTTTTTTCGCAGGTTTGCTAACGCCGCTGTGTATATACTTTCTTGTTTGAACCCAATTTTTTTTAAACCTAGGGTCTAAAATTGTGGATTTTGCCAAAAGCTCATTATTTTCTGTCAGCAAAACATTTATAGACCTGGGTAAACATTTCTTTTAAAACTAGCTGTAACTTCTTGTCCAAATGTGGTTTGTTTGACCAATCTTAGAGGTGAACATGAATAGCCCGAACGAAAATAAGTATTTTTGATGGAGTAAGACTTTTCTCAGCGCTAATTTTATCAGTGATACCTTTAAAAATCTGTAGACTATCTACTAGTTGTTTCAACACTAACCACTCACTAGCAGTTATCATGTTTAAATTTGGGCTTTCTAATGCCAAAGTAGTGATAATAGCATCTTTAATTTTACAAGTCAGATCAACCATGTCAAGGGTAGAATTCCTCCTTGTTCTTACATATTGCTTCATTTTTAAGGCAATCCCATTTGAATCTGAGTTTTATTTAATTTTACTAGTGCCGTGGAACTTCCTTTGAAAAATGATACAATGGCTTTTAGATTTTCTAAAATTGGATCAATCGATTTAAGACCATTTTGAACTAAAAGATTAATTGAATGAGCAAAACAACCTCGGGATCTCCATCCACTGACTCGCACAGCTGAAATAATGCTCGTCCATTGTCACTGACCACGCACACGATTTTGTTTTCAATTCTCCACTCTACAAATTTTTCAGTCATAAATGAAGCTAAATGTTGTGCAGTGCGCTTTTCCTCAAATGATATACAATCTAAAAGATAGGAACTTAATTTTAATTGAAATTGTTCTTCAATAATGTAGTGAGCAGAAATTGCAACAAAGTTTTCATTGCTTTTAGAGGTCCAACAGTTAGTTGTTATGCAATTGCAATTAATGGTATTTAATTCTGCTTGAACGTACGCATAGCCTGTGATATCAGACTGAGGTTTTTTCTTTTGGATACTATGCCACTACGACTGTCGTTACACATATTTGTACTTGTACCTTTACAAGCATCTTCTTTGCCGTCTGATGTTTTCGTAGATATAGACTTAACCTTTTCTGCAGCTCGAATCGTTTAGTTCAGTTCAAAGATTCAATCTTTTGAACTAGTTCATTGGCGAACTACACAGCTCTAGTAAGAACTTGTATTATAAAAGGAGCAGAGTAGAATCCTTGTTAGTATCTATGTAGTCCAGTGTTTAGGGGTTTTCGAAACAAAAAAATATATATGTATATTTTTTGTTTCGAATATATATATATATATATATATATATATATATATATATATATATATATATTTCTTTTAACAATCCACAGTTAACCAGAAGTTTCAAGTTATCTGGGTATGTTTGGATCGAGAAGAGAAATGGAAACCGCTTCTTAAACTGTAGACGTTTTGGTAAAATTTATTACCATCTTCAGGGCTGTGCAAAATAGAAAATTACACTTACAAGATTAAAACAGGAAATTTATTTAAATTATTTTATATATAATAGCTTGTTTTTCTTTTTTTTTATAAAAAAATGTACTTTTTAAAACAATTCGCTATTTACTCTTTCTATCATTCCTTCTTTGTTGATTAACATTCAACAATAAACATAATAGTTGTGTGACTAGTATAGTGTTTACAGTGTGAATTTGTGTATTAATGTACAGGGTGGTCCACTAATAGAGGACGTCGGCTGTAGCTCGGGAACCGTTAATGACAGAACTTAAGGAAAAACATATTTATAGGGAAACTGGCCAAGACAAATTGCTGTAAATTATTTTTCGAAATTTGGCCGCTAGGCGGCCTAATAGCAACACAAAAGAGTGAATGCCACTTTTCCATTAAAATTCCCTAATTGAGGTATGTTAAAAATATAGGCATTGTATTCTTCAACCAATTACGTACTCTTTGACAGCTTGAGACCATTTTTGTCTATTTTCAAAAATACAGTGGGGGAGGAAGGTTAAACATTTTTACTTTCAAATGTAGATATCTGTGTTTTAGATGAACCGATTTTGTTTGACTTAGTGTTGAAAAAAGTGTTTTTTTTGTTCTACCCGTGGAGCCATAAACTGTACCGTAATGACTTTGTTAGTGGTCACTAGATGGCGCTGTTTCGGAATCCTCCAAATGTTGATTTTCTGAAAAAAATCAAATGGTACCCTATGACTTTTATATCACATTTTATTTGGTAGTTATGAAGGGCATTGAATAGCGAAAAAAAAACCCAGGTCCGCATTTAAATTAAGAAAGTTGATGAATGGTCTCCCGAATCCTAAACGTCACATTGGAAAATTAACCTTGCCTTTTGCTAAGGAGAAAAAGTGACAATGACAAAGTGGAAATTATATAATATTCCTAAAGTTTTAGGAAAATAAAAAAACTGGAAAAAAACAAAGCTTCAATAGAAACTTTAGTAATCTTGTATAACTGTATAGAACAAAACTTAACAAAGGATTAAAACAAACAAGACTAAAACTCAGAGAGTACAGAGCGAATTGTTATAAAAAGTACATTTTATTATAAAAAAAGAAAAACAAGCTATTATATATAAAATAATCAAAATATTTTGAGCCCACTTACTCTTTCCTATTTTAACGTTGTAAGTGTAATTTTTCTCCTTCACAGAGCCCTGAAGAAGGTAATAAATTTACCGAAACGTCGGCATTTTACGAAGTGGTTTTCATTTCTCTCCTCGATCCAAATATATACACATAACTTGAAATTTCTAAAAACAATATATTAAGAGTGATTTATTTGCATAGAGGTCTGTCTGAAAAGGCAGAATGGGTAAATAAAATATTAAGAAACCATTTTTTTGCCATCGAAAAGAAAAGCAGGGTTCCGTGACATTGTCGATTCGCACAAACCAAAGCCACGGTTCTGTGTTTTTCTCCGTTTCTTTGTAAATCGGTATTCTAATTGAAATACTGAACTAGTTTCGATAAATTGCACATTAATCTCTAAAATATAATAGTTTGATACAAGAAAGCTCTAACATTGCTAATTTGGTTCCTGAAGACACACACAAATTGTTTCAAAAGTCCTGAAACTGAATAAAGTTATTGTCAGTGGCGTAGCTTGGCTTTTTATTATAGATCGACTACGTTATACGTGCACAACAAATGTCTTTAATTACTGTTTACTAATTTTATTTTCAGTTTTAAAGTAAAACGAAACAATACATATATTTTGTATGTAACGTATTTATTTAAGATCAATAGAAAAACCGAAATTTTCGCAGATTTATTTTTTAGGTTTCCCCTTATGTTCTTTCACTCGTACTGATACATCTCTACGGAATGAATGACATCTAAGGGCCTATTTAACATATCCATGACGTATCAGTGATGACCAGGGGCGTGCAGTCTATGGAAGCAAGGGAAGCAGTGCTTCCCCAAAAAAAATTACAAAACATCTTCTAAAATGTAATTTTGAAATAGGAAACCATTAATTTAGTTTATACTAAAAATGCTAAAATATTATCTTACTTACTAAGTCCATAATAAATGCAGCCTTGACTTCGACCGAGTCACAATAAAAATCGAATAGAACCTATGCGGGCCGCTAGCTTCTCTGCAGCCAAGTCCTGTATGCTTGATTTCCTGTGAATCGAGCCAGAGGTTATTGAACTTTCTACCGGCTGTTTGCAATTTTTGCATTTCAGTCACGTGCTTTAAGTGGGGGCGGAAGCTATCGTTGGAGTAGGTTCTTTGTTTGAACGGCTATCCGTGTGTTGTGTGATACGTACGTCGTGTCGTGCATGGTGTGATATGGAAGATAATAATACGGACGTGGATATGCAAATACCGTCAACTTCGACTGTCGGTAATAACGTTGAAAATGTTGGAGAACTTAGTAAGAAGAGTGTGTGTGAATGTGTGGTGTATGTCTTAATAATATAGGGATTTTCAACATTGAACTTCGCTGATAAGCTTCAAATAATTTGCAAAGGAAGGGTAAAACCGCCTATAAAAAATTTAACAACAAAAATGAAAAACTGACATTTTTATCAGGAAAAACAATACGAACAATTTAAATGGCTAACAGGGTGTGAAAATATACGTAAATTATTTTGTTGGCCATGTTTACTTTTTGAAAATGAAAAAGGTCTCTCGAATAAAACTGGTTTTTCCGATTTAAACAATTTCCATAAAGCTGTAAAAAGACACATTATGTCCAAAGCGCATTTGCAGGCCGTCATAAAAGAAAAAGTCTTGGGCAAAACCAGAATTGAACACGCCCTTAATAAACAGTTGGAAATTAGTCACCGCCAACACAACACTTAACGTATAAAAAATCTCGTGAGAAATTCAACGGGGCAGGAGATACTTTCGCATACATCGCTGTTATCCATTAAAAATAAACTTCTCCAAAATATGTCGGAACATCGACGTTTTCATGATGACGTGATTGACGAATTTGCAAAAAATGATCGAAGAGGAGTGGCATCTATGAAATTAGCTGTAATGACTGTGATCTAAAATATGTTGGGCAAACTAAACGCTCCATAAACATTCGTTTTAAAGAACACATGGCACATTTAAGATACGGAAGAACAGAAAAGTCAAGCGTTGCCCAACATGCTTTGGAAAACAATCACCGAATAGGAATAAATAATCTTAAGTTGATTAAAAATGTATCTAATAATAGATTATTGGATGCATTTGAGAGTATAGAAATAGTTAAATGTGGTAAGAAAGCACTAAATAAAGACAGAGGGCCTATTCCCTATAGTCCCCTCTATTGTTTACTTGACAACGGTGCAGTCGGGTGCAACCAAGTGTGACCACATTTACCTATAAATAGTCTCGGTTAGGATAAGTTACTTTAGTTTATATCATCTGCTGATGATGCTAACTTGGTTAGCGAAACGCGCGTCCAGAACGTAACAAGTTGTGGTGTAGTGTGGTTAGAACTCTTGTATTTTGATCTATCTTCCACCACAGGTTCCAGTGTTAGGTCTTCCATTATAGTTCCACCTAGTAGGAGCTACTTTGGGCAATCGTTTGTGGACAATGGAGTCCAAAGCTTGCGTACGTTTTGTTGACTTGGAAAAAAAGCAACCATGCCACTTAAAGTAACGAAAAATACTTTACACTCTTTAATGTAATTGATGGACTGGGATAAATCTAAATTTAATTTATGAGCAAAAAAATAGACAAACACAGCGCTTGGGAAAGTTTCTCGAACTTTAGCTTGCAGACCTCCTAATTATCCTGATATCACTGCAGCTCCTTCATAGCTTTGAGCAACTAATTTTTTCTCTCCATTAATTGCTTTAGTAACGTTATAAACTACGGTATATAATGCATCTGCTTTACGATTTTCGGACACATTCTTAAAACCTAAAAATCGCTCTTGAATACTTCCGTCTGTTTTAACGTAGCGTATTACTATAGATAATTGGCTAAAATTAGTGATATCAGTTGTTTCGTCCAGAGCAATAGCAGTGAACCGCGCCTCGCCAATCTCCTGCTTGATTCTTTTTAGAATAATGGTTGCAAGAGCGGAAATTAAATCATTCTGGATTCGACTCGACGTTCCGCAAAAACGCTAGACTGCTCTAAATGCTTTTTTAAGCAATCATCATATTTAGCCATTAAACTAAGTAAATCTTGAAAATTTCCTCTATTTGAAGACACACTTGTTTGGTCATGACCTCTAAATCCCAATTCGTGCTGTCCGAGACATCGATAAGTCTTCTTAATATTTGACTATTTTTATCGACTAGTTCATTGTGTTGGCGGTGACTAATTTCCAACTGTTTATTAAGTGCGTGTTCAATTCCGGTTTCGCCGAAGACTTTTTCTTTTATGACGGCCTGCAAATGCGCTTTGGACATAATGTGTCTTTTTACAGCTTTATGGAAATTGTTTGAATCGGAAAAACCAGTTTTATTCCAGAGACTTTTTTCGTTTTCAAGAAGCATGGCCAACAAAATAATTTACTTATATTTTCACACCCTGTTAGTCATTTAAATTGTTCGTATTGTTTTTCCGGATAAAAATGTCTAATACAGTTTTTCATTTTTGTGGTTAATTTTCTCATAGGCGGTTTTGCCCTTCCTTTGGAAATTATTTGAAGCTTATCAGCGAAGTTTAATGTTGAAAATCCCTTTATTATTAAGACACACACCACACATTCACACACACTCTTCTTACTAAATTCTCCAACGTTTTCAACGTTATTACCGGCAGCCGAAGTTGACGGTATTTGCATATTCACGTCCGTATTATTGTCTTCCATATCGCACCATGCACGACGCGACGGACGTATCACACAACACACGGATAACCGTTCAAACAAAGAACCTACTCCAACGATAGCTTCCGCCCACAATTAAAGCACGCGACTGAAATGCAAAAATTGCAAACAGCCGGTGGAAAGTTCAATAACCTCTGGCCCGATTCACAGGAAATGAAACATACAGGACTTGGCTGCAGAGAAGCTAGCGGCCCGCATAGATTCTATTCGATTTCTATTGTGGCTCGGTCGGAGTCAAGGCTGCATTTATTATGGGCTTGATAATTAAGATAATATTTTAGCATTTTTAATATAAACTAAATTAACGGTTTCCTAGTTCAAAAATTACATTTTAGAAGATGTTTTGTAATTTTTTTTGGGGAAGCTCTGCTTCTCTTGCTTCCTTGGACTGCACGCCCCTGGATATCAGAGCCACGAGATTTTATGTAAAGCTTATGTGAGTCAATGTATAAAATTTTACAGTTCACTTTGGTTAAATAAAGTGTGTTAAAAATATTTAATTATCTATATGTATCTACTTTAAACCTTGATGTTGAAAAAATTCTTTAGTTCTTGGGGGGGTAATTACTCCCATTACCCCCCCGTATCGACGCCCTTGAAAACGTATCTCCATTGATGATACAATTGAAGTACCTATGTGCAAAAATCCCTAGAATTCCCCAAACATTTTAACTGAAAAGTTCCTAGTATTTCACAGACATATTTTTGGATAATAAGTCAAACAAACACAAATATCACCAAATAGTGACGTCCGTTGCCACCATTCCAATCCGCGACACACACGAAGGAAGTTTAACTGTCAACAAGTGATAAAAAAGTCCCTGAATTCCATGCTTTAAAGGCCTCCCCGACGACAAGACTTAGTTGCGAGTATATTAGTAGAATACTTTTTATTTAAATCAATTTTCAACAACTTAGTACTTTTAATATTCCGATTGCTTTCCTCAATCCCCAATATTAGGAGATGAGGAGAGTCGATGTTATTAGTAATCTTTTATCTATAGGTCGGTATAATCAGGATTCCAGCATAATCCTGGGTCCTTAGTGAATTATTTTTAGATTCGGATAGACACACCTCATTCCTGAATAATACCGGCCACATTGGGGCGGATGGTTGCCCTACGTACTGGTATAATTTTTTTTGATGTCATTAAATGCAACACCGTTTAAAGATTCCAGTTTATTGAGTTTTTTGTTTTTACCTATGTTACTACACAAAATACTATCTAAACCAACCAAGGTATATTTCCCGAATAAGTAGGAATTTGGCAAGGAAGGCAATATATCACTAGCATTTTCCTACTTCCCTAGGCGCAGTAATTGTTGCAAAACCTTCCTAGAAAGGGGACAATTCCCTAGGTCCAACCTCACTGCTTATCTCGGGTATCATACTGCCCATGCGATGATTACGTCAGCTGTCAGACTGCTAGAACTAAAGGCAGATCTCAGCAAAATGAGAATTTTGGAAGTTCAAGGCAAAGCTCCACAAAATGAGAATGTCGTATGTTCGAATTGTATATAACTCTTTAATTAGATACTTAAGCTCAACGTTCGTTTGAGTTAAACAGAAATAATTTCTGTTATTAGATATAACTAACAAGAAATATAGGATATGCTGTATCTAATGTATGCTATGCCCTATAATTCCGAACTAAATTTCTTCATATTATGGGTTATTCATTGAAAGACCATTGGTTTCATTCGAATACCAAATTAAAGAACAAACAAAAGAATCACATGTTTTAATTTAAAATAAATGTTTGATTTTATCATAATATGGTCTGAGCTAACTAGATTAAACAATGCCAAACCGTTAATTTGGATTTATGGTCGACAAATCAGTCGAAAAAGTCCTCGCACGTATCCTTGCATGCAAATTTTATAATTTGGTGCGTAAAAAGCATAGGGCGATAAGAACTTGAATAATTTGAAAGCACCTTGAAATACCGGTTAAGGGAAATTTCTAGTAAAAATTATTTACATTTTTTTTTAACTTTCCTTGTAAAAAGAAGTATTGCAGTCGTGAAAAAATCACCCTACGAGATTTTTTCAGATTTTTACGTGTCAGGGTCTCTAGATGCCAAAAAACATGATTTCTCAATTCCATCGGTCTGTCGGCATAGCTAACTACTTACCTGATAGATAGGCTGGGCAGGCTTTACGTGACATAACGCATAGATAGATCCAACGTAAGTAATCTTGATCAACCAACTGTCACAATTAAAAATCCTACTTAATATCCAGCATGGATATCCATGTCACACTTAAAAAAGTAAGTACCGTTAGATTCGCAGAAAAATCCTTTTTTCAAAAAGTGCTTGTCTAAAAAGGGTCGCCATTTGAAAAAAAAATAGTTAGACACAAAAATTTGATTTTATCAACTTCTCTTGTTCCTAGCTATTAGACTAATCTCTAAAACTTAGGGATTGTTATTCTGTCATCATTTTAGGTCCTTAGATTAATTTGCGTCCGGTCCTGGCCACCTAGATGTAAATTTAAAAATGGTTATAAAAAAATCAAGTAGGCGTAAAAAGTTTTAAAATGTCACATTCTGATTCAGAATTGTCTCAGGAATCCAAAAATGTAAAAACATAAAGAGTGTTCCATTTAATTGGAAGTCATTTCATTTTCATTGGAAATTGGAGTCATTTCCAGTGAAGTGAAAAATATGCAAAAACTCTCCTCTTTATGTACCATTTACCTATACGAAATTTAGTTTTGATACATTAAATACTTTAAAAGTTATGGCCTGTCTAATAGATTCGTTGACACCCGGTAGAGATAAGCTGGTAAAATTGTGGTACGAATTCAAGATGGCAGAACAAAATGGCGCCAAATAATTTTTAACTTTCTCGTAGAAGTGAATAAATTAATCGTGAATAAATCACCCTTTCATTGCCGCTAGTCTCTCCGTCTGTCTATTGGTCTGTCTGTGCGCAGCATACTTAAAAAAACTGTTTACCTGATTTCGTCAAATTTCGGTCAAAAGTTAAGGGTCATATAGACATGACCTGGTTTGTAATTTTAGTAAAAATCCAATAACGCAAAACAACATGACGGCCTAGTGAAATGTTAAAAAACTAATTACTAAAAAATTACTTATCCAGTTTATCTCAAATTTTGCACAAAAATTAAGTATTATCTATAGGAATCAACTGGTAAAATTTTGGTACGAATCTAAGATGGCAGAACAAAATGGCGGTTTAATAAAATATTTAAACATTGAGCCTGAAAAATCTACTTTCATTGTGTGCCATAACTAATTGTGGTATAGAGATGAACTAGTAAAACTGTGGTACTAACTCAAGATGGCGGTCGAATAAAATATTTGTAATCGTGAAAAAAATCTTTAAACATTTCATTTGATCGCCATTTTTGTCGCCATCTTGAATTCGTATTACAACTTTACCAATTTATCTCTATCACAATTAATGCATGTGCAAAATTTCAAATTAAACTAATAAGTCGTTTTTTCATGCTGATTTTTTAAATATTTTATTAGGACGCCAATATGAGCATCCAAAAAAAAGTCATTACTTTATTTTTTTACTGAAGGCAAAACTAGCTTAAAGGGATTTTACCTTAAATAAAAGTGGCTCTGAGAGGAGGGGTTAACCCGCAAAAACCTCCCTAATATACGCCACTGACTACTTCGGTCCAGTTCATTTCCATACTATCCTTAAATTTTTAGCAAAATATCAAGTTAATCGGACAGACAGACCGATAGACTAAGCTGACCATTCGTCTTTCTTTTTATCTGCTCTCCTGTATTGTGGACGTCCTGTAAAATGTCCTGTATTTTGTTCTTGATGATAAAATATTGATGTGAAATTGTTAATTTATCGGTTTGAATGCCGAAGTTGCCAAATGATTTGTTTGATTACAGCCAGTGACGGCTCCTCAGGGGCGGCAGGGTCGGCCGTGCCCTACCAGAAAAAATACAGGAAAAATTCTTTTTTTAAATAAGTAGGTAAGAATGTGAATTACTTCATTACTCCCTCACCGTAAAACCGCCCTTGATTGGCCTTGAACCTCTGCCGACCCTAAATTTTAGAGTAAGGGCCGTCACTAATTATAGCACAGTGTTAAAATAAAGACCTTCGGCCTCGGAGCTGCGAACTTAAATCAAACATAATTGAAGAACATAAATCCACCCCACCCCACCCCACCGCCTACCCCATTTCTTTATTTAACTATGCTCCATCCCATGTATCTGGCTTAAGTTTGTTCACAACCCTTTTCTCTTCTTCTATTACTGTGATAAAAGCATATAAAATTACAGTTCTCGAAGTCGCTTATGCGATTGATAATTTAAAAATAAAATTGAAAGAAAGGGATAACAACATATTTTTGCCATTAGCTATAAAAAATGATTTAAAAACATTGGAAAAAAATGGAGAAATAAATAGAGGGTGGTTTGAAAGTAATGTCAAAATGTTTTACAGAAATGCATAGGACTATCTCGATAAGTCTGTTCATTTTTTACCTTTTAAAAGTTTAAAGTGATTATGTTAAAAAAACAAAATCAGTTGGGATCAAATTCAGAACCGATCAACTTCTTTTTTTTAATTTAAATATTTAAAAACTGATTTTATTACGGAAGATGAGCTTTTTGATGATTTTAGTTACCTTCAGCAATGTTTGTCCAAGGAAAAGGCATTTCAGTGGCGTCAGTCAAAAACAAGTATTAATCAAAGGTGGGGTGAAAATTTGAAGTATTTTTATTCTGAAAACATTGCACTTAAAAATCTTTTGCATACTAAAAAAATGTCTCTATGCCTTCCGGAACCCAGTGCACCCACTAAAAGGATTTTCACTTTTAAGAATTGGCTATGCACAAGTGAACAATCTCAATTGTCTATTGAATCAATGAGATCTGTGTTGAACTTATAATGTAGTGGGAGTTTTTATGGGAGAATCTCCAAAAATGTTTAGCTATTAAAAAAAGTCCATAGCTAAGAAAAATACTTATAAATTTATATGTTTTAAAAAATTTTATTTTATATTAAGTCACCAGTGAATTCTGGAAAGTCTGGAACTTGGAACTTGTATAATTCCCTGAGAATTTTGAAAAATGCCTAATATGTCCTGTATTGTCACCTTATGATAAACAGAACCGGAAGAAAATATCGTTTCCTACTATTCCTTTAATGAATGCAATTTGACATTCATACTGATTTTATTAGAAACTATTTATAGATAATATATAGATATAGATATTAATGCGGGTGTTGGAAATTAAAATGAGTATTAGTATGCGAAACTCGTTTTGCTATGTGTCATATTTTGATATATTATGACTATACGAATGTACCTACCTGAAAAAATTCCTTTAAGTATGGCTTTTCATTACAGGGGCGTGCGGTGAAATTTTAAGAAGGGGAAGCAATTTTTAGAAACTTACCTATTTGTAAAGTAATTCGATTCTTCGATCATTTTTTGCAAATTCGTCAATCACGTCATCATAAAAACGTCGATGCTTCGACATATTTTGGAGATTGTGGCTCTAAATTTAACGTCATCGTTTTCTCCCAAAATAGGTCAAAGTCATCTCTTTTTTGGCTTAACATGGACTTAAAATCATACACTTTTTTTAGGCAAAAAACAATATCATTGTCATTGTCCGAGAATGGAAATATTTCTGAAAATATGTTCAACAAATAATTAAAACTAAAATCTCGTTTCAAACAGTCCAAAAACCCCCTCGAATTATTTATTACTTCTGAGTCCCACTATTATATTCTCAAATAGTTCATCCAGTGATTCCCGATTTTCAGATACTGTTAATACAAGTCTTCCATTATAGTTCCACCTAGTAGGAGCTACTTTGGGCAATTGTTTGTGGACAATGGAGTCCAAAGCTTGTGTACGTTTTGTTGACTTGGAAAAAATAGCCATGAGACTTAAAATAACGAAAAATACTTTACACTCTTTATGTGATTGATGGACTGAGATAAAACTAAATTTAATTTATGAGCAAAACAATGGACAAACACAGCACTTGGGAAAGTTTCTCGAACTTTAGCTTGCAGACCCTTTAATTGTCCTGCCATCACTGCAGCTCCATCATAGCTTTGAGCAACTATTTTTTTCTCTCCATTAATTTCTTAGTAACGTTATAAACTACGGTATATAATGCATCTGCTGTACGATTCTCGGACACATTCTTAAAACCTAAAAATCGCTCTTGAATACTTCCGTCTATTTTAACGTAGCGTATTACTATAGATAATTAGCTAAAATTAGTGATATCAGTAGTTTCGTCCAGAACAATAGCAATGAACCGCGCCTCGCCAATCTCCTGCTTAATTCTTTTTAGTATAATAGTTGCAACAGCGGAAATTAAATCATTCTGGATTCGAATCGACGTTCCGCAAAAAACGCTAGACTGCTCTAAATGATTTTTTAAGCAATCATCATATTTAGCCATTAAACTAAATAAATTTTGAAAATTTCCTCTATTTGAAGAAACCCTTGTTTCGTCATGACCTCTAAATCCCAATTCATGCTGTCCGAGAAAACAAACAACATCGATAAGTCTTCTTAATATTTTCCTATTTTTATCGACTAGTTCATTGTGTTGGCGGTGACTGATTTCCAACTGTTTATTAAGGGCGTGTTCAATTCTGGTTTTGCCGAAGACTTTTTCTTTTATGACGGCCTGTAAATGCGCTTTGGACATAATGTGTCAGAGACTTTTTTCATTTTCAAAAAGTAAACATGGCCAACAAAATAATTTATATTTTCACACCCTGTTAGCCATTTAAATTGTTCGTATTGTTTTTTCGGATAAAAATGTCTAATACAGTTTTTTATTTTTGTGGTTAAATTTTTCATAGGCGGTTTTGCTCTTCCTTTGGAAATTATTTGAAGCTTATCAGCGAAGCTTAATGTTGAAAATCCCTTTATTATTAAGACACACACCACACATTCACACACACTTTTCTTACTAAATTCTCCAACATTTTCAACGTTATTACCGACAGCCGAAGTTGACGGTATTTGCATATCCACGTCCGTATTATTGTCTTCCATATCGCACCATGCACGACGCGACGTACGTATCACACAATACACGGATAGCCGTTCAAACAAAGAACCTTCTCCAACGATAGCTTCCGCCACCACTTAAAGCACGCGACTGAAATACAAAAATTGCAAACTGCCGGTGGAAAGTTCAATAACCTCTGGCTCGATTCACAGGAAATCAAGCATACAGGACTTGGCTGCAGAGAAGCTAGCGGCCCGCATAGGTTTTATTCGATATTCTATTGTGGCTGGGTCGGAGTCAAAGCCGCATTTATTATGGGCTTGATAATTAAGATAATGTTTTAGCATTTTTAATATAAACTAAATTAATGGTTTTCCATTTCAAAAATTACATTTTAGAAGATGTTTTGTAATTTTTTTTGGGGAAGCACTGCTTCCCTTGCTTTCATGGACTGCACGCCCCTGTTTTTCAACCATTTGATATCTTCTAGTTACGAATATGCTGCAGCTATGCCGCGATCAGACAAACCGTACAGATAGATAGACCGACGAAATTGATAAAATTGTTTTATTAATTCAAGATGGCGGTCAAATAAAATGGTTTGTAATCGTGAAAAAAATCACCTTCTCAGGTTTTACGTATCTTCACGTTTTAGCGTTCTTAGATGCCAAATGTGTTTTTTTTTCAATCCCGTCGCGTCGGTCCGTCTGTCGGTCTATCTGTCAGTTCGCGGTATAGCTTAAAACTATTTACCAGATTGATTTTAAAGTTAAGCAAAAATTGTAGGTCATATGGTAATATTTTGGTAAAAATCGAATATGACGGAACTAAAAAAACTAGTTTATTTTTCTCAAATTTTTCCCAAAAATCAAGTGTTACATAGGAATGAACTGGTAACATTTTGATATGAATCCAAGATAGCAAAACATAATAGCGGTCTAATAAAATATTTAAAAATTCAGCCTGAAAATACTACTCATTAAATTAATTTAAATTTGTATGCAAAAATTTTTTCTGATATAGACATAAACTGATGAAGTTGTGGTATGAATCTAAGATTCGTACCACAACAGAGAATAAAATGGCGGCCGAATAAAATTTTTAAAAAGTCAAAGTAAAAAATCTTGTTCAATTAACTTTAAATTTTGCAGAAGAATTAAATGGGAAAATGGGATAAACTACGATACGAATTCAACATGACGTACCAAAATGGCGGCTACGTGTTAATGTAAAAACTGCTTATTGAATTTATTTTATTATGCACAAAAGTCAAGTGGCATAGGTAGAAAGAAACTGGTAAAATATTGGTAGGAATCCAATATCATGGAACTAAATGGCGCCCAATAAAACGGTTGGTTAAGACAGTATATTTAACACATATGTAATGAACTAAATTGGGTCACACGTCACTAACCTAACAAATGGAAAAAAATCATAGCGAGAGAAGTTCCGTGTAAAGGAAATTTACTGATTTTTTGATCATACTAAGATGGTCAGTGGGCCAGTAATATAGTAATGGCAAGGGTTTATTTAAAAATTACTGGCCCACCTGACAGTGTTTGCTGGGAATATTTCAAAGATCTCACCGATTTTATAAGTAAGTGATCCTATTGCATTTACGACCGGTCAAGGTGACAAAGGTCAATTCAGACAACTAGTCATGTATCTTTCAACACAACCACAATAAGATGATTGTATTGCATAACATCCATTATATGCTTTAGATAGGTATCGTCATGTTTATCTCCAGGGTAAAATCCAATGTTAAGATAATTATTTACTCGGCTCGCATACATAGAAACTCATTAGCATTTATTAAATAAATAAAAACAATTATCCCTGCTTTTTTATATGAAACAATAACACCGGCTAACAAGATCAACAAAAACCCGCCGTGACTGTAAAGCTACAGAACAATTTTATTACGAGTGCATCGGTAAATTACCAGTACTTTTAAAATATCCATTGCTAGGCTTGAAACTTGTATGAAACATGGCATTACCGAATAATACGTTGTTTGTGTTAGTGCTACTGATCGGTTTAAAAGAATCAATTGGAAGTGAAAGTTGTGACAAATATGGTGTCTTGCTGTACGAAGACATCGCTTGTGAACCGGTGAAAATCGAAGGTCAGGGCTGCCCAAAAAAGTTCAATTGCAATTTTGCCAGACCAAAGAATGGGTGCTTATTCAAGGGTAAAAATTTCAGCCCCGGTGAAGACATCGAATCAAATTTAACTTACTCCGGATGCAGCATTGGATGCAAATGCGAAGATTTCGATTCCATTAGATGTGCCGAATTGGACTGTCCAGAAAATCTAGGTGCCTTCAGAGATCAGGGATGCTATCCTGATTATGAATTGGGAAAGTGTTGCGCAACAGGACAAATTTGCAACTCAACCGTTGACGAAAAGAAGTGCCAGGTAGACGGAGAAACTTATCAGATCGGTCAGAAATTCTACCCTAAAAACACCTGCTTGCAGTGTATTTGTCACGAAAATTTCACCGGCGAGTTCGATGAAGAGACCTGTATGAGGCAGAATTGTGTCTCTCAGATCCGTCATACGAAAGAAATAAATAAAAAATGCGCCCCAGTTTACTTCAACTATCATTCCGAAGAGGTTCTTTGCTGCCCGTCTGATTTTATTTGTCCAGAAGATTCCGATAGCATCCGAACTGTTAATTTGGACGCTAAACAGGATTCAGAGATGGAATGTGAATACGGAGATCAAAAGCTTAAGCTTGGAGAGGGTTTTGATAGAAAAATGAACAAATATGGGGAAGACACAAACCTGCAATGCGAATGCATCATGCCGCCCCTTCTGACATGCAAAGAAATTTAAGATTGCCGCTTAAACTACTTTTCCAATTGCATACTTGTATTACTTATTTTTAACCGAATTATCTTAATAAAATAATACCAACATGCGTAAGTTTTATGTTTTTTATAGTTCGTTGTTATAATTATTTACCAGAGATTTGCTGTCCCACAACTTAAGAGTCGGAATTAAAAAGGGGTCTAAGTGCTGAAAAATATAATGGAACTGAGATAATGTACAGGGTGAGTCAACGATAGAGTAAAGTTCATTATCTCATTTGTTTCGGGAATTACGAAAACATGTTAAATATAATAGTTTTAGGGAATGTTACAGTAAAATTACGCATTTTAAAATTATTTTTGAGTATACAGAGTGGTTCAAAAAAGAATGGCGAATATAAGATATGTTTTTTAAACCGAACATTTTTTTTTAAATTAATTTTTAGATTCTGCGTTAATTTCTATATATAATGTTAAATATCTAAAACTACCGGTTTTTCTAATTTTTTTTTTAATTTTATTTATCAATACACTACAGAGTGATAAACTTCAAATGGTATTGCATGAGTTACAATAAATCTTTAAAGACTGACATTTTTATCTCACAATAACTTTAGCTTAAATGGTAAAGGGAAATAAAAAGTTCAGTCTGGTCAATATATAAAAACACAAAGAAACAATATACGACAAATCATATAAACTGCATAATTTATAAATATGATAACAATAAAACAAGTAATTATTAAATATATATGTAGACAAAAATGGAGACACATAAGAATATATATTAACAAACAGATTGTAAAAAAAATCAAGTAAAGCACAAACAATATAGTGGTTTATTTAAAAAACTTTGGCTTTTTAATGTTTCATTTATTAGAGAGTTACTCTACATATGTTCCGGCTTTTTAGGCCTTTCTCAAGAGAAAATATTTATGTCACATTTTGAGGAATTAATATTTAATAGCAATAACAATTTAAAATCACATGTTATCTATTGGACTCGTTATGTCGATGATGTTTTCTGTATATGGGATAGTACAGAAAGGAGACTATCCCAATTTTTAGATTTTCTAAATACAATTAATCCAAAAATTCAGTTTACAATGGAATTAGAAGATAACAACGAAATCAACTTTTTAGATATAACTATAAAAAGAATCAATAAACGACTTAAATTTAACATATACAGAAAACCAACAACAACAGACACAGTTATTCATAACCATTCTAAACAGTCTTGGAGAATAAAAATGTCACCTTTTCATAGTTTCGTACATAGGCTATTAACCTTTCCCTTAAGTAAAGAAGACTATAATAACGAGTTAAATGTATTAAAACAAATTGCAAGAAATAACGGCTATAATGAATCTCTAATAGATAACATGATAAAGAATAAAAAACGCAAAATTCTTAGAAGACAGTTTTATTTAAATTTTAGGTTTTTAAATTATATTCCCAATTATAGTGACAAAATATCAAATAAGCTTAATAGATTAGGTTGCAACACAATTTCTGTAAATAAACTAAATTTAGGTAGTGTTTTAATAAATAATAAGGAAAAAATTTGTCAGTCTAATAAATCAGGTGTGTACAAAGTTAAATGTAAGGACTGTGAAGCTGTCTATATTGGGCAAACGGGTAGAAATATCCAAACAAGAGTAAAAGAACACCGTAACTCTATTTTATATAATGTTAAAAATTCAGGATTATCTGCTCATTGTATAGAAAACAACCATTTTATTGACACCGATAATGTAATGTTATTACATCAAGAAAATAAAGGTAAACGTTTGGATCTTTTAGAACAACTTGAAATTAAAAAAATCTTTATCAAGGAATTCACTCACAAGGAATGACCAACAAAATTTCCAAATTACCCCAATAATAGACAGCCTTCTAAGTACCTATAATATAAATGTAAAAAATCCCATTTTAAATACATAGGCAATAAAACTAAATTGCATTATGCACACCATTAGATATAGGCTAGACTTTTGTACCCACAAAGCAAAAGTCTAGTCTCATAGGTAAGATTAGAGTCAGGAAAGTGAAGCTTATATACCAGGTATTTTGCAAATTTATTCTGCACTCTTTCGAGACTCTTTATGTGAGAAGCATAATTTGGTGACCATATAATGGATCAGTATTCCAGTATGCTGAGGACCAAGCAGTTATAAAGACAAGAAAGCGCCTTTATGTCATTAGTGTGTCTGGTATATCTCTTATTAAAACCCAATAACCTTGTAACCAATACTGCATGTAAGTTAAAGTAACCAATACTGCATGTAAGTTAAAAGACAAGTTTACATCAAAAATTACACCTAAGTCACAGTGGCGGCTCGTGGATGTAAGAATGGGTAAAGCGCAGGTAGCTAGGTGAACAGCGCCGCAGGAAAAAATTGCGCCGCCGCCGAAAATTATTCGGGGTGCCACGCCCAAAAATGGTTTTTTTTTTTAACTTTTTTATGATGTTAATTATCAATAGCTTTGGAGCGTTTTTTAATACTTAGGACAAATAATATGAATTTATAAGATTTTAAATATATTTTTTTGTTCTTAAAAAACAGTTATGTACCTATATCTTAAAGTTAATTTCGATTCGATTCGATTCGATCGATGCAAAACTGCTTCCGCCTCCGATTAACCGAGCGCACTAATTTACATTAATTCTATAACAAGCGAACAAGCGCCTGCAGCGTGCAGCAGCAGATTATGCCGCTCCCATCTCTATTTGGCTTACGGATATTCACCATTGCGTTGCCATAGCAACTACCCTAAACAAATCTAAGCGCGAAAGCCGGCTTGCGGGGGGAGTCTGATCAATACCTACTAAACAACGAGGCCTACGCGCTTACGCGTGACGTCATCAAATTTAGGCCTATGTTATTTCAATACCTTCATTAGAAGGTACTGGTTATTTACAGGGACATATTCAAATGAGCATTTTTTTTCATTTCAGCAAATAAACATCAATGTATAGAGTTTATTTTATGACTTTTTGAATCTGTTAAATTTACTCAGTTTCGCTATAGAATTAAACTGCCAAAGGCGACTCTTAAGCGATTACTCGTTTTTGCATGGAATGCATTTACGCCCGAACTATTATGCACAAGGCACTCCAGAACAGTGTGGAACTTGGTAAAGCCCCTACTCATTAAACCCCTCCGTGTTCTTACCCGACAACGTTTGCCCGGATCTACCACAAAATTTCAAACATATGTCGGTCTGATTTTTTGCTTACTAATTGTCCTATTTTAGCCAATTAGTAAATTGTCAAAGCCGTGTTATTTGTGAAAATCGGGTAAGATGTCAAGGCCAGGTAAGTAATATGTTATTATTTTATATTGTCAAAATCGGGTACGGTTTCAAGTTTGGGTAAGTAATATATGCCTGTAGCGAGTCCTTATGATCAAAAATTAACTTGCCAAAATCGGGTATGGTTTCAAGCTTGGTGTAACAGAATAGACTATAATCTAAGTATAGAGTATACATTTTTATATATTCTAAATATAATTCAAGCAATATGTTACTAAAACTGTTGGTGCTCACGTCCTCGCTTAAATAGGCTTGATTATTTCACAAGAATTATAAGTAAATTTATCTAATATTAGTTTGGAGAATTTAAAACCTTAGATAAGTATCATATAACTCAAATACTACAATCTAGAGCAGAGGTTCCCAACCTTTGGAGAGGCGCGGACCACCTACGCGGAAAATGGATTTGTCGCGGACCACGCCCAACTATCCTTTACTCATTATCCTTTTACTCAAAACAGATAAAAATGCAGAATATTAAATAAAAATACCTGTTTGTAGAAATTTGTTTTTTTATTCATGATAACAAGAAAGAAACCTTACAAACATTACTTAAAATATATTAATGTGATTTTTGCGCCTGCATTTGCTTCACTAACTGAGCAATTCTTGGGCTGATGCTTCTGCTCAAAGCTACACGCATATCACTGCTTGCCTCCAATCTATTTCTCTGCTTATTTTTTATCAACAACAAGCTTGAAAACCCTTGCTCGCATAAATATGTTGTAGAAAATAAAACAAGATACCTCAAAGAAATATTTCGAAGCTTGTTATAATAAACTGCATTTTTGCACCAAAACTCTTCAAGGGTTTACAATTACTGTCATTTTGCAATTCAATTGCTTCTTCCTGGATATCTTCTGGTAGCTCTGACACGTTTACACTGAAAGGATTGCGAATCATTTTCCTAACAATTTCTTTTTCGACACTGCCACATTCCGGGAAGTAACGAATAAACTCATCCTTAAGCGTTTGCAAATGCTTGCAAACGCTTTGCCCAACTTCTTCTATGATGTTAACGTATTGTACGTCATCAACAAGACTTTTTAGCGTCGAAAATGTCGAATAATTTTTAGCTTTAGTTTTCTCTAACCACAGGTCGATCTTGCAAATAAAGGCTCGAAGTTTATCATCAAATGTGAAAATGTTGGCATTGCCTTCCAGTTTTTCATTTCCGGAACCCTGTAGTTGTAAATTTAGTTTGTTTAAATGTGTGAAAATATCCACGAGGTACGCCAGTCGCATCCCAAATTTCGGATTACAAAATTGCTCCAAGAGATCATTCATATTTTTCTCGATTAAAAACAACTTCAGCTCTTCCCGTAGTTCATACAATCGCCCCAGCATGTTTCCCTTCGACAGCCAACGAACTTCGGTATGAAATAATAGAGATTCGTGCTCAGAATCCAAGTTTAAGCACAGTTTTTTAAAAACACGCGTATTAAGCGCACTGCTTTTGACAATGTTTACTAACTTTATGGACAACTTCATGGCACAAGCTAAGTCTTCTGGCAAAGTTTTGGAAGCTAACGCTTGACGATGAATAATACAGTGAGTCGTGATTGTAGAACAATTTTTACCTTTTATCAATGTTGCTAAACCCGAACGCGACCCTAACATCGAGGGAGCTCCATCTGTGCAAAAACCGGCAAGTTTTTCCCACATAATGCTATGTTTTTCGAAATAATCGCTAATGATATTCATGACATCAGCACCTTTTGACGTAGTTTCTAGTTCCCGCGACAATAACAGTTCTTCCTTAATTATATTCTCCTCGTCTAAAAATCGGATAAAAACAAGTAACTGGCAACACTGTCCGATGTCCGTCGTTTCATCGCATTGTAACGCAAAATAAGGCGACTTTTTAATTTTATCAAGAAGTTGCTCTTCAATATCACGCGACATTTTTTCATTTCTTGTTTTCACAGTATTGTTGGAAAGAGAAATCTCTTGAATTTTGTTTTTGGCTTCCACACCTAAAACTTCTTCAACAGCTTTGAGTAAGCAAGGCTTTATTAATTTTTCACCGATCATATGTGACTTCTTGGATTTTGCGATCAGCTGCGAAATGGCAAATGATGCGACAATGCCTTTTCAGTTGTTGCAAATCTTGATCCACTTGGTCCAAGCTTCATTTTCTTCAAGGTCTCTAATTTTCCTGCGAAGAATTCTGGCGGTCTATCGCTCAAGTTAGGATGAACAGTTTTTAAATGACGTTCCAATTTTGCTGGTTTTAACGCATCATTGCAAAGAACACTAGCACATATTACACACTGAGGTCTTATTTCCCCTTTAATTTCAATTGAGGTAAATCCAAACTTGATGTAACCACTGTCATATTTTCTCTTTGGTGCCATTTTTTTCCTAAAAGAAATTAAACAAAAACATTACAGTATCGTGGTAACATAACATAAATACCGACAGACACTTTCAGTAATCTTGTATATATATTAGGTTTTTGAATAATGTACCTACCTTCTTAATTTTTAAATTATATGTAAAAACGAGTAGGAATATACTAGACTAGACTACAATGCCAAACTTTACCGATTATTATATCGACTATGATAAACTGACAACAAATCTAAATCTGCATTACCAACGAAAACGTGACGCGCTGGTTACAAGACAAGCGTTGCCAAAGTTATAAGTAAATTAGCGGAGCGGAAGGTTATACGGGGTTCGATCAAAATTATTTTATACCGAGATTATCAAAAAACAATATAAAAGTTTTCAATTTCTAATTTGATTTGTGTTATTTCGATTACCGTTGGGTAGATTTTGTATGGCTTCATGGACCACTTTAATGGTTCTCGCGGACCACCTGTGGTCCGCGGACCACCGGTTGGGAATCACTGATCTAGAGTATAGACAGATTTATGGATGAACGTTCTTAAAAGGTTACAATTTATGCCTTCCTTTTCGAGGGTTTATGATCCCATATGTTCCCCGTTTCTTGTTACAAATATTAATTGAAACATTTTATTTGGTTCGATGCAATGATAATAAACGGTCAATTTGCTATGTTGAAAATACAATAGAGTACTTTGTATCAGGAGCATTACAGAAAAGCCATGTTTTTGGGGCATAATTTTCCCTACAGAAAAGATAAACTGAAAGGGTTTTTCGTGCCTTTTTTTCGCCATGACTTTTCGGACGCATAATGTGGATAAGTTAGTATAGGCTTATATATTAAATTATATCTTAGGACTAAGAATTGAAGGGAATTTTAATCTATTATTCACTTTTTATTATCATGTGTGACACCTCGTGTTTCTAAGACGAAGTTCCGAATTTAAAGTATAGAATAGGGACTTAAGCTTAACCATTCACAGCTTTATTCGTTTTGTCCTGACTAATAAAATCAAAGAGGGGATTGGTCTAAGGGGTGGATCTGATAATAGCTGAGCTAACTTTGTATTTTACGGGAAGACTAAAAGTCAGTCTGTGTCAGAGTTTTGATTCTTATAGTTGATTTTTAATTCTTCTTTTGTGTTGGTTTATGGGGCTTTACGTATACAGTGGGTTATTAAAGTTAAGGGATTTTTCAAAAATATTTTATTTTCATTCTATGATTTATTTGGGGAGCAACTTGTTTACAAGAGTTAAATTTACGGGTTATTTAAAGATTCTTATTTTCTTTTCTTTTGTACTAAGGTTGGGGATTTTAAGATAATTCCCTCATTTTTTAGATATAAATACTTTTTTTTGTTATTAGGTTTAAGTATTATTTTTGTACAGCATTTCACTTTCTTTATTTTTGTTAATAGATTTTTAAGTTGTTTTTTAAAAACCGAATCTTTTATTTAAATAAACCACCTGATAGTTAAAGTAAAAATATATTCAAGAAGAAGATACCATTGTTGTTGCAGTTTGTCGTTGTTCGAGTTTATATGGCCGCAGAATTGGTGAGATAAAATTTATAAATAAATTGTACTAACAATTATAATTGCAAATAGGTTAAATTATAATTCATGAAGAAGCCTATAGAGTACCTTTGATTTTACTTATCATATATTAGTTAATTTCAGTATTGTGACAGGGTTGCCCGCTACGTCTCAAATAAATAAATAAAATAAATAAATAATTTTAAATATAATAATCAATCGCTCGATAACCCTGCTACATTGGGTAAGTGGTATATGCCTCTGCTGTGGTGAGTCTATATGATCAAGAATATAATAAGTTGTTATTTGCTAAATTCTGAAAAATATTGTATTGATGATACTTCCTAGCAATACAAAAATGCGAAACTTGTGCTAGGTTTTAATTTCATAACTACCTATTTAGTAAAAGTCTGTAGTTTCCTTTTTTTGTTTTTATTTAATAAATTATGATTATGTTTGGAGCAATAATTATTAAGAAATGTATTTGAAATGCTACTAAAAAATATTTTTGAAAAATTAATTTTTAGGTGGCTTTTACAACTTTCAAAAGGAGTTAAAAGTTTATTTTTATTAAAATAACTTAAAAACAACTCACAAAGAAAAGATTTTTTGTTGTAAATATCCAAAAATGTAACTTCAAATTCATCAATTAGCTTTTTAAACATAATATATGCGGTTGAATTTTGAAACTAGATTTACTACCTGTTCTCGAGGATATAAAAGAGCACCTCGACTCAAGGAATTAATTGAATTATAAGAATCCTCTACAACACAAGGTTCATCGAGAGTTAAGTTTTCTTTGCAAAAAGTACAACTAACTTTTTTAAAACCAATATAGCAGCAATATCCGCTTAAATAGGTTATTACTGGGAGTTCTGATTGTATAGCTTCAGTATCAGACTGTGTAACTAATATTTTAGATAATAAATTATTAACATGTTCAGAATTGAAACTGGTGCCTAATGACTGTGTTTCCCACTCAGGAGGTTCGAAGAACTGATTTATATTAATGTCCCCATAATGTCTAGATTTTAGGATGACAGACTGAATTCTAAGTCTTTTTTTCTGATTCATATAGCTGTCGAACTGAGATATGATAATGACCACCAGCTAATTGCCTGTATTTCTCAACACGCCCTTCCAATGCGGCTGTTTGAAATTTGCCCAGTAATACATAATTCATATTAAGCTCAGTTAAACAGTATTCAGCAACTTCAAGAAGCCCATGAATGGTATGGTCGAATGCAGTGTGGGTTTCTCGAGTCCAAGTATCAATCTCCAAGTATCAGGCCAATTTGCATATTTAGCAAAAAACACAATTTAGGATCATCATTGGGGGCTGTTAGTATTTGCTTGGCAAAAGGCTCCTGATATTTATCTAACAAATGTTTTCCCTTAAGGGGAGTGTTTACGTTCACAATTTTCCACCATGTCAATATAATAAAGTCTGCGGTATCTTGTCAAATGTGACAAATTTTTAACAAAACCTTTTAGAGCGTCTATAATAAAGGGATTAAAGATTTTAAGAGCTAATTTTACATTTTGTCTTTCAAGAGATGATGGAAATAGAGCTTTTAAACTAAGTGAATAACCATGCTTCAATAGTTTGTCTTGTTCTAGTTCGTGTAGGTTTTTGATCACAGAAAAGGAAGCACATTTTTTTGGCCTGTCTCAAAATCGGAATAAGAAAATGTTTGGTCAGGTTTTGAATTAAGCCAGTTGTTAAAGATACATTTCAGTAAATGAACAGTGTCAAAAAGATAAAATAAGGGTCTTACTGGGTCAATAGGATGTGGGAATACTATACTGATTTGATTAAGGGGTGAAAAATTACTCACTGCTTTACTGTTTACTGCATTATTGTCACTAACTGGACAAAATACTATGTACCCAATTTCTTCTAAATTTTCTATAACGGTCTTGATAAAAGAATATAATATTTCTGAATTAAGTTTAGCTACAGGAGACACATAAATGATTCTGTAAGGCTTGAGCAAGGACTAGTGATCATAAATGCTACTGCAGATGATGCTAAGGTATCTATTATTTACTGATGTTTCTACGGTATTGCCTGCCCTGTAATCCAAATAGGGTTCGATGTGAATTTCATCAAAAAGTCATGTAACATATTTTTCTTTATCTGTTAAATATTGAAAAATGTTACAAGCATAGGTTAAAAAAATTTTTCTTTCATCGATATGAGGATCTGTTAAAAATCTATTATAAATAGATTTTACTGTGTTAGGATGAGGTAAGATAATAGGAGTACGACTTCGCAAATATTTATAGCAATGAGGGCTTATGTAAACAAAATTGAACATAACACAATGGTGCTTGGTGAATATCGATACCTTTCTTTTGAAGTACTTAACAAAGGTAACTGTTCTGAGAGAAATTTTAGATTTTGAGTGAGTTCGTCAGAACCTTTTAGGTTTAAAAGAATATAGGTCACAAATTTAAAAAAAAAAATTATATTGTCATTGTCGGACTCAACTTTATCTGAATTGGGAGTTTCTGTGGGAGTTTCACTAGTACTGGGGAGTTGACTTGACTCGATATGGTGTAAATCACGAAGTTCACTAGGATCAGGAATATCGCTATCAAGATTTATAGGTATTGACACCATCATATTGTCAATTGTGTCAATTAAACTTTCTATTTCATTCAAACTGCTAGATAAAAATTGTGATTTTAAATTTATTATTGAAACGCAAACAGGTTGACCATATAAAAATGTTTCTAATTTTAAATCGCTATTTATAACAATTGCCCAAGTTATTAGGGGACCAGGAGTATATTCAAGTTTAAATAAAGTTATTTTATCTGTATCCTTTACCAAAAACCACCCTTTCCTTAAATTAAAATTTAAAAATACTTTTAACAACTCTTCAAAACTTTCAAAACATAAAGCCTCTCTATGTAAATTAAACTCTTATTTACTTTGCTCTATGGCTTGCAAAAGATGTAGTTCATCAAGATTCCTGTTTTGTAATTACCCCGGCAGTTAGGCGCATAATACTTAAACGACATGTTTACGTGAATTTAAACGTACAAAAACTAATAAATATAATTAAAAGTTCACCAAAAATGGAAACAAAACTACTCTATTTACTCTAATTCACGAACAACGACATCATGTTTCACACTCTTTTGTTTTTGGTTAGCAAGTTCCGGTTGTCGGCCAGTACGTCTAATGGCCAGTTATGATGATACAACATAAGCAAAACTGCATTGTTCTATGCTTTAATGCATTTCTTACAGGAGGCGACTGACGGCCTAGATGTGGTGACGTAAGGCCTATTTTAATTTCGGCTGGTAGGCCTTGTTGTTTAGTAGGTATTGGTCTGATACGGAATTTGTTATTGCTGCTCAACGGGTCGCTCTTATGAAAAGGTGTTTAGCGTGCTATGTTTTTAAGTCATTGTTATTTTTAAGTATATAACGCACTAGTTTTGATAGAAATTGATGGTATACTTAAGTAAATAATGAGAATTTATATAAAACACTGCATTTTTATAATAAAAATATAGAATGCTTAATATTTTAAAAATATTTTTATTTTTAAGTACATTGATTGGAAAATATAGGTGAAGCGGTGCCGGCGAGCCGCGACTGCTAGGTCATTAAATGAAATTACTCTATTGATATCTACATTATTTACAATATAAGATGTTATTATTGGATTAACACACTTATAGTAGCTAATAACCTTACATTTGGAAATATTAATTTTTAGTTAATTTAAATTACACCAATGTATAAAATTATTTCAATCCATTTGTAAACCATTGAAATCAAGACTGACGATATTATAAAATTTGAGGTCGTCCGCATACAAGAGACAGAGGGATGTTTGAATATAGCACAGGTCCGATATGGGATCCTTGAGGGACGTACTAGTTATTCATATACTATACTAGTTCTCAATTTTGTAAAAAATTACGAGTAGCGCCATTTTTTCTGAATAATAGGCAGGAGTGCTCTATAATATATTAAAAAGAGGATACATTTTAAAAAAATTGAATCCGACTCGGAGATGAGTCAAAATATAAGAGTTCTAACAACACTACACCACAACTTGTTACGTTATGGACGCGCGTTTCGCTAACCAAGTTAGCATCATCAGCAAATGATATAAACTAAAGTAACTTATTCTAACCGAGGCTATTTATAGGTAAACGTGGTCACACTTGGTTGCACCCAACTGCACCGTTGTCAAGTAAACAATAGAGGGGACTATAGGAAATAGGCCCTCTGTCTTTATTTAGTGCTTTCTTACCACATTTAACTATTTCTATACTCTCACAGGCATCCAATAATCTATTATTAGATACATTTTTAATCAACTTAACATTATTAATTCCTATTTGGTAATTGTTTTCCAAAGCATGTTCGGCAACGCTTGACTTTCCTGTTCTTCCGTATCTTAAATGTGCCATTTGTTCTTTAAAACGAATGTTTATGGAGCGTTTAGTTTGCCCAACATATTTTAAATCGCATTACAGCTAATTTCATGGATGCCACTCCTCTCCTTCAAGTCGACTTATCTTTAGGGTTTCCAAGGAGATTTTTCAAACTGTTCTCCGTTTTGTAGGCTACTCTAAAACCTACGTTTTTAAATACTTTTTCTAGACATCTCGTATATCTGGGATCATATGGGATTACTATGAACTTATTGGGAGCCTCAGGTGTTTGAAGAGTAGTGGTATCTTTTAATATTTTCTTATGCTTATGTCTATTTACTAATTTATGTACAAATCATTATATCCATTGCTTTTTAGCTGTATTTTTAATCCGATTCATTTCATTGTTAAAACGTTCTTTACTTAATGGAATATTTATTAACTTGTGAGTTAAGAAATGAAATGCTGCCATTTTATGTTGACGGCAATGAAACGAGTCGGATGTTATATACCTATCAGTATTAGTAAATTTCCTATAAATATCAAATTCTAATTTATTGTTATTTCTAATAACTAACGTGTCGAGAAAAGGTAATTGCCCATTGTTCTCCTTTTCGTACGTAAAATTAATGGAAGGATATTTATTGTTTAATGTTTCTAAAAAAGTGTTCAAATTTTCTGTTTTAGTATCAAAAATAGCAAATATATCGTCTACGTATAGATACCACACCCTTGGGAAATACTTGAGTTTTTTTTTGAATAGGGTTTCTAATCTACCCATAAACACATTTCCAAGGAACGGAGATAAGCAATTGCCCATCGCATCGGAGATGAGATTTGTTTAAAAATGGCTGACACTAGACTAACCACTATCCAAAAATTTAGGTCGGAAAATATAGAAGAACTATAGGTTAGTTGTGTTAGATTTTATGTTGTTAATAAAAACATTATATATCAAACAGTTTTTAATACGTCTGATAAGAACGTCATTTATCCAATAGTTTTGTTTTGTATAATTATCTAAAAAACAAAAATATTTTACTAAACTAGTGATGACTTTGATAATGAATCGTTATACAAAAAATAAAATCTTTAACTAAACTAACAACAAATATAGATAGTTTTTTTTCATTTATCCAGAATTCTAATTTTTGGTTTTTCCTAGAAACCCTCAATTTCTTAGGCCGCCACATTAATATCGCGCCAAAATTTATTTATTGATTTTCCTGCAAAATTTGAAAGCAATCTGACCAGTAGTTTTATGATACTGTTGTTTAAAAATAATCACTAGGCCATTTTGTATTTTTACCAAAATCGTTCCAGTTCATTTCCATACTATCCTTGAATTTTTAACAAAATTTGAAGTTAATTGGACAGACAGACCGATAGACAGAACCGACAAATATATCGACAGAAATGAGAAAGCATTTTTTTCGGTATATAGACTCTGACACTTCCAAAGTCAAAGTAAGCTTTATTGTTTAAAGAAAAAATCTTGTTAATTAAGCTGTAAAAAAATGTGTAAAATTTAGCCTAATTATACCCATAAAACATAAATAAATAATATAAAAAATATATACATGCACATATACTATATATATATATATATATATATATATATATATATATATATATATATATATATATATAGAGGGTAGCGGTAGGTACTCCTCCTGGGACAGACCTATCAGGGAAGATGAATCAATCCCTGCCCTTCGCGAGATTCCAGGAGCTTTCTGACCCGGAAAGCTGGCACCTGCAAGGGTCCCTTATTCAGGGTTACGAACGAAGCCCACAACGGCCGCAATGGCGGAGAAGAAGATCTTCGGCACGGCAGAGCGGGCGGATGTGGCAGCATAAAAACCCCCACCGCAGCGTCTGACCCAGAGTGGGCGGCTGCAAACAGCGGCGGATCCTCATGTCAGAGGCGGCTGAGCTTCACACTCACCAAGACGTCTGGCCAACGTGGTGTTTCATGGCTAAACCCCTCTCAGATGAACACAGAGCAATACAGATGGCCCCCAGTTCCCAGCGGTTCGACTAACCCTGACCAAGGCAGCGGTCAGACCAGTTTTCGAACGGGGGGTGCTAAGAATCCCTGGGTTAGATCAGGCTGCCAACTATGTATAGCTACCTACAACGCAAGAACATTGGGAAATGAAGAAAGATTGATAGAACTGGAATATGAGCTTAACAAGATAAAATGGGACGTCCTGGGAATATCAGAACTAAGAAGAAAAGGAGAAGACTGCCTCAGACTAAATTCTGGTCATCTCCTTTTTTACAAAGGAAGCGAACAGGATACTAATGGCGGCGTGGGAATCCTGGTGAACAAAGTGTTGTCCTCTAACATTAAAACTTTGAAAGCCATTTCAGAAAGAGTTATCTACATCACCTTGAGAATAAATTCCAACATAACTATAAAAATCGTCCAAATCTATGCCCCAACGAGCAGCCACGATGATGATAAAGTTGAAGCGCTGTACGAAGAAATATCGAGATGCCTTTCAGAAAACAAAACGAAACACACATTGGTCATTGGAGATTTCAACGCAAAAATAGGAAGCACAGTGAACGAATCAAAATACGTCGGCCCATTTGGGCTTGGTACGAGGAACGAAAGAGGCGAGATGCTAGCCAACTTTCTGGAAAAAGAGCAACTTTACGTAACGAACACCTTCTTTAAAAAAAGAATTAACAAAAAGTGGACCTGGACAAGCCCAAATGGAAGAACTAAGAACGAGATAGACTATGTACTTTCACACGACAAACACATTATTCAAGATGTCGATGTCCTTAATTCCTTCACAAGGTAGTGACCACAGACTTGTAAGGTGCAAAATCCTTATAAATGGAAAACTAGAAAGAGCCAAAAAATTCAGCAACAAACTTAAGCCTTTAGACGCGAGCACACTGAAAGAACGCAAAGAAGAATATATGCAGCAACTAACAGAACAACTGAGAAATACATCACCACAAATCGAAGAAAATATCAACGAAGCGAACACTAGAATAACACTAATAATAAAAGAAACAGCTAAAAATAACATGACACTAAGAGCAAAAAGAAAAGATAAGTTGACGGAAAAAACAAAACAGTTACTGGAAAAACGAAGAGATCTCATAAAATCGAACAAGAGAGACACGGTCGAATACGCAGAAGTCAACAAAACTGTAAGGAGAATGGCGAAACAAGACATTAGAGAACATCAGGAAGAACAAATTGAGAAAATTATAGAGCAAAACAGAGGCATAAAAATATTTAAGAAGGAGAATGCACACAAAAAAGAGATCAACAAGCTGATAGACAAAGATGGCAACATGGCAGAAGATAGACAACAAATACTGAAAGTCACGGAAAACTTTTATACGGATCTGTATGAATCAAAAGCCGACGAAGAAACCTTGAGATTATCAAAGGAAGATAAGCGAAGAATACTTAACATTGGCTCAGAAGAGCTGCCAGACATCGAAATCGAGGAAATTGAAAAAGCCATGAAACAAATAAAAAACGGAAAAGCCGCAGGACAAGACGACATCCTACCGGAAATGCTGAAGGAGGGAGGACCGCCGCTTATGAAAGAACTCAAAAAACTCTTTAATAAATGCCTCATCCAAGGAACGATACCGACCGATTGGGAGACCGCTATAGTTGTACTAATATACAAGAAAGGAGATCCTAGCAATTTAGAGAATTATAGACCAATAAGTCTTTTATCTCAAATATACAAACTATTCATGAGAATAATAACTAATCGACTTGACATGAAGTTCGAAACCTACCAACCTAAAGAACAAGCGGGCTTTCGGAAGAACTATAGCACAATTGAACATCTTCACACAGTCAGAATACTCATAGAAAAGGCGACAGAATATAATATCACAGTCTGGATGGCTTTTGTCGACTTTCGAAAAGCTTTCGATACAGTAGAATTCTGGGCAATTGAAAGAGCTATGAAAAACGCAAGAATAGATCACAGATATATCAACATACTACACGAAGTCAACGACCGATCCAAATTGAAGATAAGGCTCCACGAAGATACCAATGAGGTGAAAATAAATAGAGGAGTTAGACAAGGCGACATAATCTCACCCAAACTATTTACCTTGGTATTGGAGGACGTCTTCAAGAATCTGCACTGGGAAAACAGGGGACTTAACATATCTGGAGAAATACTCAACAACCTCAGATTTGCCGACGATATCGCCCTTTTTGCCGACGATGAAACGGAATTGAAAGAAATGCTCCAGGAGTTACAACAAGGGGCACAATATGTCGGTTTAGAAATGAACACCTCAAAAACAAAATTTATGACGAACGTGCAAACAATTAATAATACAATATCCCTACAAGGACAAGAAGTGGAAAAGGTAGATTCATACGTATATCTGGGGCAAGAAGTCACAATCGGAAAAATTAACCAAGAACTGGAAGTCAATAGAAGAATACGTCTGGGATGGGCGGCTTTTGGCAGACTAAAACACATCATTCAGTCAAGACTACCTTTAAAACTGAAGTGCAGAGTCTATAATGAATGTATCCTTCCAACAACGACATACGGCTGCGAGACATGGGTTCTTACCAAGAAAATTCTCAACAAACTACAAGTTCACCAGAGAGCAATCGAAAGAAAAATGTTAGATACATCCCTTAAAGACCGTAAAACGAATGAGTGGATAAGAAGCAGGACCAAAGTCCAGGACATAACAAAACGAATCTGCTCCCTAAAATGGAACTGGGCAGGACATGTGGCCAGAAACAACACTAACTGGAGCGGAAAAGTTACCAGATGGAGACCTTGGGGAGAAAAAAGAAGCACTGGCAGACCCCAACAACGCTGGTACGATGACATTAAGAGAACAGGAGGTCTCAACTGGTATCAAGTTGCTCAGAACCGAGAAAACTGGAGAAACATGAGAGAGGCCTATATCCAAAGGATAGAAAACGGCTAGAAAGAAAGAAAGAAAGAAAGAAAGAAATATATATATATATATATATATATATATATATATATATATATATATATATATATGTGTGTGTGTGTTTTCATTCCGGGTGTACATCCGTTCACTACTGTCGTTCTGAAATGAACAGTTTTGCTGACGCTTTTTTTCGCGCGTCCGAAAAGAGACTGAACAGTTGGTGACTGCGAAGCTTCCTTTTATACCCCCACCCGGGGCCGAAGGTTATTTATGTTTTCCGGATGGTGCTGTTGTTGTTGCGCTAATTGCGCTTGAGTTTTTGCGATTTTAGATTTGTCGATTATTGTCTTCCATACTGTTGGTAGTTTTAATAATTGAAAAGGAAGCGTCGCAGTCACCAACACTTCAGTCTCTATTCACGCGAGAAAGAAAGCTTCGAAAATGCTAAATGTGATTTTGCCGAAACGTCAGCAAAACTGTTCTTTTCAGAACGACAGTAGTGAACGGATGTACACCCGGAATGAAAACACATTGTATTTTTCCATCCGTGAAGGACTAAGAATCAACACACACACACATATATATATATATATATATATATATATATATATATATATATATATATATATACCTGCGCATACATACACAAGCCTACATACACAGACACATACATAGATACATATAAATATACTACTATTACATTTAATTTAAATACTAAATTAATTCCTTAAAATAAAATAAAAATCAAAGGTATAAAAACAAATGACATTAACAGTTGAGTTGACTGACATAACATAGAAACATAAATGTAATAGGCGATAAGAAATTAAGAGATAAACAAATAAACATTTCAACACCATAAGTCTCTAGTTAAGCCCGTCTCGAAAGAAATCAAAGTCATAAAATGGTCGCGTAATAAGAAGCGACTTTAATTTTTTTCCAAACACCCTCTCACTTTGTTCTTGTCTTAAATCTAGAGGCAAATGATTAAAAATTCTCTTACTATTATAAATAATTGAATTTAGGGCTTGGCAGACGAAGGAATAGGAAGAGAAATAATATGTGAAGAACGCGTATTGTGTATAGAGTTACCGTTAATTATATCTTTAAATTTCTTATACATCACACAAGCAGATTCCAAAATAAAAATGCAAGGTAACGTAAGAATTCTCTCAGAAATAAATAGTGGTGGACAAGAGTCTCTCACTCTAGCCTTACACATGTATCGAACCGTGTGTGCTCTTTTCTGAAGGATAAAAATTGAGTTGAAGAGTTGCCTTGAACAGGTTCCCCAAAAACAAATTCCGTCCTAAGGTAAGAGTCGATTAAAGCAAAGTATGTGTTTCTAGATATGGCATAATCTAGCTCGTTACTAATCACTCTCAATGCATAGCAATTGGCAGCAATTTTTTGCTTAACTTTTCAATGTTACTCTCAAATTTTAAACTTTTATCGATATAAATACCCAGAAACGTATTCTCTGTCAAACATTTTAACGGAGAGTTATCAACGGATACTTCATTAAAGTCACATTTAAACCTGATATTTTTACCGATGACAAGTCATTGATATATAATAGAAAGAGTATGGTAAACAAAACCGAGCCCTGAGGCACCCCATACTCAACTCTAAGACCATCCTATGTTTGGCCATTGAAACAAACGCTTTGTTGTCTCCCAGTTAGATATGATCTAAACCAGACCAACGTCACTCCTCTAAAACCATACATCTCTAGTTTTTCTAATAAAATATAGTGATTAACGCTATCTAACGCCTTAGGAAGATCACAAAAAACCACCGCAGGTGATTCTTTGTCGCTCAATTTCATATAAAGCCTATCTAAAAAAGAGAATGTAGCATAGTTAGTGCTTTGTTTGCTTTGAAATCCAAACTGTGCATGACTTAAAATTTGTTGTGATTCCAGAAAAGTTAATATACGTTTTTTGATAATCTTTTCTATAATTTTCACGAGTGTTGGTAGTAAGGCAATCGGTCGAAAATTTAAAGGGCTTTCGTGATCACCCCCCCTGTGAAGAGGAATCACATTGCCATTTTCAGACAAGATGGGAAATCGCCGTTAGCAAATGAAGTATTTATGGCTTCAGAAAGAACAGACAAAACATTGTCCGGGAGAGCCTTAAATATGTCGATTGAAACACCATCCCACCCAGAGGCGCGAGAATTTTTTATGTCTAAAAATATTGACTTGAGTTCAGATGCATCGGTAGGTGTCACAAAAAATGATTCACGAATGCTGATATTTGTCATAAAGTCGCGAAAATTACCAATACTCACAATTGTGTTTGACATATTGGCTGCTATTGTACAATAAAATCTATTAAGGTCATTAGGGATTAAGTTTGATTCAGCAGTGTTGTAGCTATTTTTGCATCGGATATCATTAACAATACGCTATGACTCTTTTTGTTTATTGTTGCTGTTCATAATTCTACATCTATAATATGACTGTTTCGCCGCCCTAATGGTACGCCTACAAATGTCGAAGATCTGCAAAAAATAGGGAGGAAGATTTTTGCCGAATACAAAACTAACGAGGGAAATATAAAGTGACATTAATTTGATAAAAATGTGTCCAAAATAGAGTTTCAAATATTTAGGTTGGTATTGAATTAAAAACTTGTTATTAGGAAGAAAACATCGTTATTCCTTTTATGAAACGCATTTGACATTCATACTGATTTTATTAGAAGCTATTTATAGATAAAATAATATTAACAAATGAATATTAAAATAAAAGATCACTCTTATCGTATTGTTCCTGAGGTTATATTAATGCGGGTGTTGGAAATTAAAATGAGCATTAGTATGCGAAACTGGTTTTTCTATGTGTCATATTTTGATATATTATGACTATACAGATGCACCTACCTGAAAATTTTCCTTTAAGTATGGTTTTTCAACCACTTGATTTGTTGTAGTTACGAATATGCTGCACCTGTGCCGCGATCATACAGACCGACAAACGTACAAATAGACAGACCGTCGGAATTGATAACACATGTTTTTGGGTATCTAGGGAACCTGGAACCTAAAGTAAAATCGGTACTTATTTTATAATAATAATTAAGCTTAGGGTAATTATGCATTTGAAAATCTAAAAATGTGCATGCAAATATGCTCCGAAACAAGGGAAAATATGCACTTAAAAATGCATTTATTATCGGATCAGAAAAACAGAAATAAAGCAAAAGTATGGCAATTAAAATACTATATTATTTACGCTTCAAGGTATCCTTAAGACGCTATTTTTACCAGTAATTATTACATAAATACAACTATATAATAAAAGTATTTTTTTTTAAATTTTAATATATAGCTAACTAAACCAACTAATTAAAGAATAAACCTGTTTAAAATTTATTGTTTACGCTATTCAAGAAGTTGCGGTTACATTTTATAACTATATTATGTAACAAATTATCAAATTCAAATTTTCTTCTAATATCTGACAATAGTACTTTATACTCAGAAAATACTCGTTCAACATCACAAGACACAATTGGAACATATTCAAATCACTGTTTATATTAAAAATTGTTCATTATCTGGATTTAATATCTCTTTATTGTCCCAAACTGCACTAATATTTTTCAAATTTTTGTAACCAATATTTTTTTGTAAAACCGTAGCTAATTTTTGAAAAATTACTTTATTTTTAGTGTTAGTTTTAGGTTCACTCACTTTTTCTATCATTTCTACGCTTTTTGTCAAAGAAAGTCCTTTCGTCTCAAATTTTTTTTAGAGTATCAGACAAGCAAAAAAAATAGTTTTTAATGTAAAGTAAATCCTCATGTACATCTTCTTTGCGCAAAACGTTTTGTGCTTCTTGTATAATGTGAGTATTCCGCATTAGATTGGTTGACTATGTTTTTCATTGCCTTGGGACAGGAGGATGTTTCCTGCAGTTCCCCTAAATTTTTCTACTCGAGCCGAAGCTTTAAAGACCTTTTTACATGCTGCAAGACTTACCTTCAAGTGCAGCAAGAGATTGCACTTGCAAGACATTGTGCGCAATCTTTCTTGCAAGTTGTTTTACAAGCGGCAATTGTGATTCAATTGCAATATGTAGCCAAGTTTTAAAAATTTAATTTACTTCCGGACTTCAGCTTACTTGATTCAAAATGGTTTACAGTTGACAGTTTACTTAAACTTGTAGCGCGAGTTAAATTATTATTACAAGTTAAAATGGACCGTAAAATAAGTAAATCCAACCTGAAAAAAGTAATTGCTGCTTCAGTTTCCTTAATTATTGCTGCTGCTGTTCTTTTGGAAACCAGCAACGTGGAAAGAAGACAAAGAAGATGGTTGGTTAGACCATGGTTAAACCAAGAAAGAGGAAATATAATACTAACTGAAGAATTTTTGTCATCGGACAAAGAAAAGTACGCTAATTATTTAAGAATGGATAAAAAAACGTTTGAAAAAGTACTATTTGCCACACGCCATTATTTAAATATTTTCTTTCAATAACCAAACCAAAAGAGATAAAATGTTTATAGAAGAATAAGAAGTATAACTTCTAACCACAAAATATGGTATGTCAAGAATTCGTTCTTTCACTTCTACAGGAACTTTTATTTTGGTTAGTGATAGAAATATAACTAAATTTTCCACCAGACTTGCGCCAAACTTGCAATAAAAATCGGACAAACGTATTCGAGACTTGCACGATTTTGTCAAAAGGCCGTTTTACATGCTGCAATTCTTTCTTGCAAGTTGTAATAGTCTTGAACAAAAACTTGTGCAGTGGCAAGACTATTGCATATTGCAAGAAGAATTGCAGCATGTAAAACGGCCTTTATGAATACTTTCTTCACCGAGGAAATCAGATCGTTTACTCGTGGATAAAAATCACGAACTTGTTCTGCAACTCGATGGGCAAGACATGTGGCATGTATCATTTTAGGGTTCAATATTTGTAGACCACTGATTGATTTACACATGTATGAAGCAGCATCTGTAATTGCCACTAACACTCTATCATATTTAATACCACCGGGCAATAAATAGTGAGAGATGCTGAAAAATCCAGCAACAGTTGAATGATTTACTTTGTCTAAGGTCTTCATTGTAAGTAAATATGATTTATCCCCTTCTGCTTCTACACCCAACACACCAAAAACAAAATTAGTAACACATCTCTGTTCCATATCAGTTGTTTCATCTAGTGACACCCATATACTTTTATCTTCTATTTTTTCCCGCAATTCGGTAACTGTCTTATTGTACAAATCTGGAACATAGTTTTTCCTTAACGTGAATTCATGTGGAATTGATGTCTTTGTGTACTGCTCTAAAAATTACTTCTGGGCAAGATTACTTAATTTATTCAGTGGAATATCCGCAATAATAAACACCTTGCACAAATACTTATTGAACTTTGATCGCTTGGGTCCCCGTCCTGGTGAAAATGCTGTGGTGATTAAAACTTGTTTCTGAGCACACTTTTTGCTTTTTTGGATCTGATGCTTTGTAGTTGCTATATGTTGTGTCACTTGGAATTTCTTGTTCGAAGTAACAGGAACATGACAATATTTACAAAACAGCACAAAACCGTCAGTCGTAAAATCTGGAAAATTTTTCACGAATTGATTTAACACCGCACTTAACGAACGCTTTTCTTTCGTCATATTGGACAATGTTCACGCCACAATGTGTAAAGTAAACTGAATTCAAAAATTATTTCTAATATTCTTAAAACGTGCGTATTTATGATTGTAAATCAGTGGTAAAATCATAGTTTTTAGAGCACAGATGTTTTATTAGGTACCTATAACAATTTTAAAAAAGGATGGGTAAAACCCTTGGCCTGCCAGCAACTAGACATTTTTTATTATTTTATTATTATGGATTATATTTGAAATACATCAGATTTGTCTTGGGAAATAAAAATATATTCAGAAAAATTAGAATATTTTCCTTGTAATAACTGCAAAATATGCACTTAAATACAAAAATTGCCAAAATATGCATTTGCATATGTTTTCATGCAAATTCATATATATATATATATATATATATATATATATATATATATATATATATATATATATATATATATATATATATATATATGTTGATTTTTACTCCTTCACGGATGGAAAAATACAATGTGTTTTCATTCCGGGTGTACATCCGTTCACTACTGTCGTTCTGAAAAGAACAGTTTTGTTGAAGTTTCGCCAAAATCACATTTGGCATTTTCGAAGCTTTCTTTCTCGAGTCCGAATAGAGACTGAAGTGTTGGTGACTGCGACGCTTCCTTTTATACCCCCACTCGGGGCCGAAGGTTATATCTGCGCAGGCGTTGGTCGTTATTTATGTTTTCCGGATGGTGCTGTTGTTGTTGCGCTAATTGCGCTTGAGTTTTTGCGATTTTAGATTTGTCTATTATTGTCTTCCATACTGTTGGTAGTTTTAATGATTCGTCCCTTTTATTTAAATCACCTTGCTTTTCAATTTCTATGGCTTCTCGGATTATTCTGGTCTTATAATGTTCTATATTGGCAATCTCCCTACACCCATCGAAATTTATTTTATGGCCGGTTTCCTGATGATGTAGGAATAAAGCTGAGGTTGTTTGTTTATTTCTGATGCTGAGTTTATGCTCTTCCACTCTTGCTGATATTCGCCTGTTAGTTTGCCCTACGTACAACTTTTCACAGTCCTGGCACGGAATACTGTACACTCCGTGGTTTTCCAGTTTGATTTTATCTTTTGGGTTTCCGAGTAGTTTACCTATAGTTGTTTGTGGCTTGTGTATTGTTTGTATGTTGTGTTTCCTCAGAATTCTTCCGATTCTGTCTGTTGTGCCTTTTACATATGGTAAGACTACTCGTTGCTTTCCCGGTTCATATTTTTTGTTGTTTGTTGTTCGGGAAACTTGTGCATTAATAGCTTTCTCTATGGTGCGATTTGTGTAGCCATTTTTTTTTAAAGCACTAGATATTACCTTAAGTTCGTTTTGTCTCGTCTGTGTTTCAGTTAGTCGCACGGATCTAGATATTAGAGTATTTGCCACAGCTTGAATTTGTGCTGGGTGATGATGTGATTTTGCATTTAAATATCTGTCTGTATGTGTTGGTTTTCTATACACGGTGTATTCGAAATGTCCGTTATGTAGTTTTGTGACCAAAACATCTAAAAATGGTAGTTTGTTGTTTTCCTCTAACTCTAGAGTAAATTGTATTCTGGGGTGGATTGAATTTACGTGAGTCAGAAATTTTTCGAGCTCTGCATGACCATGTTGCCATATAATAAATATGTCATCCACATAACGAATCCATAATTTGGGTTTTAAACTTGCTTTCTCAAGAACTTCTTTCTCGAAGTATATCATAAATAAATTCGCGACTACTGGTGATAGCGAGGACCTCATTGGAGCACCATCCATTTGTTTATACATTTGCCCGTTGAAAGAAAAATAAGTATTTTTGAGGCAATGCTTCGAGAGTTCTATTATATGTGCCTGGAAATCCTCGTTCATAGCAATCTTGTCCAATGCTTCGTCGATGGGAATACTGGGATATAACGATTTGACATCTAGGCTTGCTATGATGTCGTTTTTTTCAAGGACGATATCTCGTATAATTCGAGTGAAATGCTCCGAGTTTTTTACAAATGAATCAGCTTTTTCTACAGTTGGTTGCATAATTTCAGAAAGGTATTTCTCCAGTTTTTGTAGCGGCGAATTAACAGCACTAACAATAGGTCTGATAGGCGCGCCTGGTTTGTGTATTTTTGGTAAACCATAGAGTTTAGGACATCTGCTCGACTTTTCCCGTGGTATGATTTTTTGTTGAATTTCGGGGTTTATTGGTGAACTTTTTATTTTATTTTTAGTTGTTTTTTCTAGGTACGTTGTCGGGTCCCTTGGAACAGGCCTATAACAATTGTCTTGTAGGACAGCTTCCACTCCAGCTAAAGAAGAAATAATAGCTGGAGTGGAAGCTGTCCTTGACTCCTCTGAAGAAACAAAAGCAGAGGAGATTCGACAAGAGGTGGCAAGAATTTTAAGATGAAGCATAACACCAAAACAAAACCTAAATGCCACTGAACAAAGGGCCCTAATAAACCTCCGAAAAAATAAAAACATCACAATCCTTCCAGCAGATAAAGGAAACGCAACTGTGGTTATGAATACTCAAGATTACGTACAAAAAATGCAGGATATCCTACAAGACAATTGTTATAGGCCTGTTCCAAGGGACCCGACAACGTACCTAGAAAAAACAACTAAAAATAAAATAAAAAGTTCACCAATAAACCCCGAAATTCAACAAAAAATCATACCACGGGAAAAGTCGAGCAGATGTCCTAAACTCTATGGTTTACCAAAAATACACAAACCAGGCGCGCCTATCAGACCTATTGTTAGTGCTGTTAATTCGCCGCTACAAAAACTGGAGAAATACCTTTCTGAAATTATGCAACCAACTGTAGAAAAAGCTGATTCATTTGTAAAAAACTCGGAGCATTTCACTCGAATTATACGAGATATCGTCCTTGAAAAAAACGACATCATAGCAAGCCTAGATGTCAAATCGTTATATCCCAGTATTCCCATCGACGAAGCATTGGACAAGATTGCTATGAACGAGGATTTCCAGGCACATATAATAGAACTCTCGAAGCATTGCCTCAAAAATACTTATTTTTCTTTCAACGGGCAAATGTATAAACAAATGGATGGTGCTCCAATGGGGTCCTCGCTATCACCAGTAGTCGCGAATTTATTTATGATATACTTCGAGAAAGAAGTTCTTGAGAAAGCAAGTTTAAAACCCAAATTATGGATTCGTTATGTGGATGACATATTTATTATATGGCAACATGGTCATGCAGAGCTCGAAAAATTTCTGACTCACGTAAATTCAATCCACCCCAGAATACAATTTACTCTAGAGTTAGAGGAAAACAACAAACTACCATTTTTAGATGTTTTGGTCACAAAACTACATAACGGACATTTCGAATACACCGTGTATAGAAAACCAACACATACAGACAGATATTTAAATGCAAAATCACATCATCACCCAGCACAAATTCAAGCTGTGGCAAATACTCTAATATCTAGATCCGTGCGACTAACTGAAACACAGACGAGACAAAACAAACTTAAGGTAATATCTAGTGCTTTAAAGAAAAATGGCTACACAAATCGCACCATAGAGAAAGCTATTAATGCACAAGTTTCCCGAACAACAAACAACAAAAAATATGAACCGGGAAAGCAACGAGTAGTCTTACCATATGTAAAAGGCACAACAGACAGAATCGGAAGAATTCTGAGGAAACACAACATACAAACAATACACAAGCCACAAACAACTATAGGTAAACTACTCGGAAACCCAAAAGATAAAATCAAACTGGAAAACCACGGAGTGTACAGTATTCCGTGCCAGGACTGTGAAAAGTTGTACGTAGAGTGGAAGAGCATAAACTCAGCATCAGAAATAAACAAACAACCTCAGCTTTATTCCTACATCATCAGGAAACCGGCCATAAAATAAATTTCGATGGGTGTAGGGAGATTGCCAATATAGAACATTATAAGACCAGAATAATCCGAGAAGCCATAGAAATTGAAAAGCAAGGTGATTTAAATAAAAGGGACGAATCATTAAAACTACCAACAGTATGGAAGACAATAATAGACAAATCTAAAATCGCAAAAACTCAAGCGCAATTAGCGCAACAACAACAGCACCATCCGGAAAACATAAATAACGACCAACGCCTGCGCAGATATAACCTTCGGCCCCGAGTGGGGGTATAAAAGGAAGCGTCGCAGTCACCAACACTTCAGTATCTATTCGGACGCGAGAAAGAAAGCTTCGAAAATGCCAAATGTGATTTTGGCGAAACGTCAACAAAACTGTTCTTTTCAGAACGACAGTAGTGAACGGATGTACACCCGGAATGAAAACACATTATATATATATATATATATATATATATATATATATATATATATATATATATATATATATATATTCTAAGCCTAATAATAGATTTACATAAAGTTAATAATCATGTTTATATATCTTTATGTTTTAACGCCTAGATGCCAAAAAAGGGGTTGTCCTTCTGTCGGTCTGTCTGTCTGCCTATCAGTTCACTGCATAGCTTAGAAACTACTGATTGACCACTGACATCACCACTACTGACACCAGTACTGTACACTGACTTCAAATTTTGATCAAAAATTAAAGGTTGGTTACAATCTAATATGGCGAATCAAAATGGCGGCTTGTAAAATCTTAAAAACATTATTATTAAAAAATTACATATCCAATTTTCCTTAAATTTTACGCAAACATCAACTATTATGTTGGAATCAACTGATAGAATTTCGGGACGAATCCAACATGGCGGAACAAAATGGCGGCATGATAATTATTTAAAAATTCAGCCTGAACAAACTACCTAATGGATTGTTTTCAATTTGTGTGCCATAACTAATTGTACTATAGGGAGCAACTAGTAAAATTGTTTTATTAATTCAAGATGACGGCACAAAATGGCGGTCAAATACAATATTTGTAATCGTGAAAAAAAATAACACTCCCAGGTTTTACGTAACTTTAAGTTTTATCGTCCCTAGATGCTAAAAAATATTTTATCAATTGCGTCGGTTCGTCTGTCGGTCTGTGTGTCAGTTCGCGGCATAGCATAAAAACTACTTAACCGGTTTACATCAAATTCTAATAAAAAATTAAGGGCCACGTGGTGATAATCTGGTAATATTTTTGTAAAAATCCAGTATAGCAAAATAAAATGGCGGCCTAGCCAATTTGTCTCGAATTTTACACAAACATCAAGTATTATGTCGGAACCAACTGTTAAAATTTTGGTATTAATCCAAGATGGCGGAACAAAATGGTGGCATAACAAATTATTAAAATAACTACTTAATAGATTGATTTCAATTTGTGTGCCATAACTAATTGTGGTATAGGGATCAACTAGTAAAACATTGTTACTTATTCAAGCTGATGGAACAAAATGACGTCCAAATAAAATGTTTGTAATCTTTAAAAAAAAAACGCCGTACCAGGTTTTACATTTCTTTACGTTTTAGCTTCTCTAGATGCCAAAAAATATGATTTATCAATTCCGTCTGTCGGTCTGTCTGTTAGTTCGCGACATAGCTTAAAAACTATTTACCAGATTGACTTACAAATTTAAGCAAAACTTATAGGTCATATTGGGTTAACCTGGTAATATTTTGATAAAAATCCAATATGGCGGAACAATGTTAAAAAAAATTGTTACTAAAAAAACTGATTATATAAATTTACAAACATATTGATATGAATCCAAGATAGCAAAACAAAATAGCGGTCTAATAAAATACTTAAAAAATCAGCCTGAAAATACTACTTATTAAATTAATTTAAACTTTTATGCTAGAATTATATCTGATATAGATATAAACTAAACGAGTTTTGGTACGAATTTAAAAGCATTTGGTTGATAAGTGCAGAAGATTAAAGGTGAAAATAGGATAAACTGGTAGGAACTCAACATGACGTAACAAAATAGCGATATGTGTCAATGCTGCTTATTGAATTTATTTTATTATGCCCAAAAGTCAAGTGTGCCATAGGTAGAAAAAACTGGTAAAATACTTGTGTAGTCAAAAGCAGTGTTATAGTGCGGGTCATACGATTTATCAACGACAAACTTTTTAAGTTTGTTTTTCTTTTATTACGTGTAGTCATATCCGGAAGATGAATTAGATAGGCCTATGATACTTTCATATAAAAAAAGAGGATAAACATATAAATACCAGCAGTTGAAAAAATCTTTGAGCGATGTCACTTCAAAGTCAGATTGCATTTACAAGCGAAAAAAATGGTATTATATCTAATAAAATGTTACGAAAATGAAAATTCACCGGCTAATATCCAGGAGACAGTATCAAAAGCTCTGGGAATCGGTATAAGGGCTGTGCAGAAATTTGTGCATGAAAAAAAGCATAATTTACTACCGAAGAAGTTTAAGAAATGTACACGAAAAAAGCCAAAGACAGAAGACTTAAGTGACAATGTAAAAATGGATGGTCGTAATGCAATTTACGATTTATACACATCAAAAACTAATATTACCCTTCAAGTTTTAAAAGAAGCTTTAAAAAATCGAGGCATATTGGAAATTGGGGGTCCGGTAAACTATCCTGACAGACGATTTTTGCATATTTTTTTTTTCGAGAAAGTACTCATTTGCAATATTACATTTCGAAAATAAAAATTGCGAGATATGCAAGAGTTTTCCTAAAAAAATTAATTAAAAATCACACTCGGTCACAATTTGACAGCCTTAAAACGAAAAATTTAGCAATGTCGCCAGATTTTAGATTTACCAATTTGTTAAAGGAAATGAAATGACCAATTGAAAATTATTTGGACAACAAAATTGTAATTATTTATTGTTATTATTATAGTTTTAATGAAGGTTTTATTGACGAACCTGGGCTAACCTAACGTTAACGGGACAAATTCACCTAACAATATAGTTTTTGTTACAGAAACATCCTCGTTTCAATACAGACTCGGAATTCGGTTTGCGCGCTACCGCGCGCTTTCTTTACAGAAAACCTAACCAAGCCTAACCTAACCTAATCCGCATTTGTATTAATTATAAGTTTTGTTATAAAAAAAATTTAGTTTTACGTGTATCATAACGTGCATAGGTATTTCTTTAATTATGAATATGCAACGTCGCACATCAAATTAAAAACAAGCATGGCGAGAGGAATAGTCGGAAAGATGTTTGAAGTCAAAATTACTTGTGATTGCTGATGAGAGTTTTCCACACATTTTCTCAATTTGGACTGCTAAAATGGTGGATAAAAACAAAAAGAAACAAAAATAAACGAGATTTAAGAGTGTCAACATAGTTTACCGAAACCGGAAATTGGACTAAAATCGTTGTCAAAATTAATAAAAATGTTGGGTTTTCGATATAAAAAGGACTGTAATCGAAAATTTTTATGCGAGGGACGGGAAAACGGTTCATCATTTTGCACAAGGCCGGATTAAGCTTTTATGGGGCCCGGGGCTATTATATTTTTAAGGGGCCCTTTTTTAGGGGGGGGGGGGGGGTAGAAAAAAAGCGGCGCTCACCCTACTAGATACGCCGATACGCCATTGCCCTTTATGAATAAAATGCAAAATATTATTTATAAAATTTTATTCCCATAACAAATAAAAAACAGTAGCTATATACCTATAATATATGTACGTGGTCAAAATATATTTTTTTTTCGTAATTTAAGGTTAACAAATTCTTCTACCACGCCATCGAATTCTAATTCCTTCAGAACGTCTCTTTCTATGCACATTAATGTTAATGAAGACAGACGTTCCTCCTGCATTGTGGTTCTGTATTTATTTTTAATGTAAACCAGCTTTGAAAAAGAACGTTCTGACTCACAATTTGCTATAGGTATTGACAAATAAATTTTTAAAAGGGTATAAACGTTTGGAAATGTGTCAATTAATTGATTTTCCAAAATGTACTTTAGGAGATCAAGCGGATTAAGTACTTTATTTGTGGAAGTTTTAAGAAGGTCAGAAAAGAATGCCAATTCATCAGTTAAATTATTATTTAAGTCATCTTTATAGACGCTTCTTACATTTGCGGAAAATTCTTCAATTTCTGCTTTAGATAAATCAGAACTAAATTTCGATAATAATCCGAACAATTTGGCAAGATCTGCATATGCATTACAACGTCGTTGTAATTCATTGACCAGCTTGTCTATTATTATTAAGAACGTCTGTGTTCGAAACATTTCTCTCTCATCTGATACCATTTCATTTTTACCATCTGGATATTTCTTTTGACGTTTTGACCTGCCCATAGAATAATCATATTCCTCCTGTGGTAGTAAATTTTTGGCTTCTTTTTCAAACAAATCAAATTGGTCTCGGAAAGAGGAAACACTTGTTATTAGCCCTTTTAATATTTTTTCACCAAATAACAAATCCAAACCTGGTTTTTGTAGTATATTGGAAGCTTCCCCAAAAAGTCTTAAAATTTTACTCCAGAAAGTACCCATTACAAGAGTCTCCATTTTTGTCATTTGTTTAGAAAGACCCGCGGCTTCTAATTTTGTGTCTTTTTTTTCTAAAGGATCATCCGACATTGTTTTTAAGCAGGTAAATATTTGGACATAGCTTGTTACTAACGCTTTTGCCGCATCTTCCCTACAGCTCCAACGAGTGGTACTTAGCGATTTGACAGTAAGGTTTTTGTCAATATGATTTAAAAGCAAATGCCATCGATGTGTGGAGGCCCCGAAAAAAGCATACAATTTTTGCAAAAAATTAAAAAACTTTGTAGCGTCAAGGCAATCGTCAACAGCACATTCTCCAACTAAATTTAAGGAATGTGCAAAACAAGGCACGTAAAAAGCTACTTTTGTAATTTCTCGTATATGTGCTTGGAGGCCATTATACTGCCCGGACATATTACTTGCATTGTCGTAGGACTGTCCACGACAAAACTTTAAATCCAACGAATTTTTTGTTAGAAAATTTATAACAACCTCCGACAAAGATTTATCAGTATGACTGAAAATAGGTACAAATCCTAAAAATCTCTCATGTACTTGCCCACCTTTTTCATTAGAGCAATAACGTATAATTATCGATAACTGATCTACCTGTGATAAATCTGGGGTTGAATCTACTATGATTGAATAATATTTGGATGCCATGATATCTCCTATAATCTTTTTCAGTACCTTTTCGGACATTAATTTGATGAACTCCTCGCATATGGTTTTGGACAAATAGGAAACACTACCTTTACTTTTATTTCCATAATTCTTAATATGATTATCTAAGAAAGGATCGAATTGGGCAATTGTTTCCAACATTCCCATGTAAAGACCATTAGATGATGACCCAAAACTTTCATTGTCTCCACGAAAAGGTAAACCTCTTCCTGCTAGAAATTTAATTACAACTACAATTCGTTTAAAAACATCAATCCAATAATTCTTTTCTTTCTGAAAGGCGTCTGCAATATTTTTGTCCACTCGTTTTTCTAAATTTATTCTCGAAAGAAGTTTGTTCATACTGACCCTATGATCTTTGCTGTTTTCGTGGAGTTCGATTTTCTGAGGACCCTTTTTCCAATCTGAGAACCCGCAACAAAATGGGGCACCTTTGTCGAAATTAAAAAGTTTGCAAGAAAAGCAGTAAATATTTCCGGTGCTGAGAGAATATAAAATCCACTGCCTTCTAACCGTTTCGCCGTTTACCAAAATCTTGTATAGCATTGATTTGCTGAATTTTCTATTTTGTGATTTGTAGGATCTTAATGAAGCTTTGAAATTTTTTCAGCGTCAAAATTTTGAAAATATTCGGCTCCTTTTTCTAAATAACAATCAATTAAATTATCGGTAATTATTTCAGGCCATTTGGCGGGATCCTTATCAGGTAGGAATAAACTATGTCGAATAGAAAGGGTTGCATCAGATTTACTTGTTGAAGGCACTAAAATGAAAATAAATTTAAATGGGAAAGTGAAATTTGCCATCAACATTCAACGCTACATTTAAACCGTCAAAATGATTCAGTGTATCTAAGTTGTAAACTATAAGTTATGGAGTAAAAAGTAATACTATTATACTATACCTGCTTCTGAATTTTCCCAGGAATTTTTATTTAAATTTCCATCGTGCGCATTATCATCATTAGTATTAGTGTCGCTTATAGTATAAGCACTGCTTTCAATGCTTGTGTTTCGGTAATCAGAACTATTTTTAGTGGAATCCTTTTCTAACAAAGCGTTAGGTTTAGTTAAAAAACTTGTTATTTTGGGCAGTTTCTTTACTGCTTCTAATTTATCCTCAGCAGCCTTAAAATAATTATTTTGTGTTATCCAGGTAAGTTGTCTATACATACAAAAAACAATAAGCAATAACAAACTATAACTTACTTTTCTTTTTTGAGCGCCGCTTTTGTATCGACTTAATATCGATTTGTCACTCTTATTCATTACTATATTGGCACCGGCCACGGGCACTGACTAGGTATAGGGTATAGGTATTTTTTATTTTCTTTCTATATATAAATAATAAAATAATATGTAAAAAAAATAATACATTGAAAATAAATTGATGATTGTCAAAACAAAAATGTATTATCTCAACTTACTACACAACGCAACGCACCAACGCCTGCAACGCTGACTATTTATTTAGCTATGAATTAATAGCTTATAATTAAGTAGTTACTTAGTTATTTTATTATGTACCACTAAATCACTGCTTTCTTCTTAAAATGAACATAAACGTAAACGTACAGTACATATTTTAAAAATACAGAAGAAATAATATCGATGTAACGATCTTGCAGATTGCCAAATCCAAATATTCTAATAAATTTATGTCTTCATTACATCATTACTGGACCCTTAGACAAGGATTCCTTGTCTAAGACTGGACCCGTGAATAAAACAAAGACCATCCTGACAATCCAAACTAGAAAGAAACAACGAGAAGATCCAAGGCAAACAGGTTGCTATAACTAATTTGATTGGTTATCGAATAGTTTCGCGCCTATTTTATTGCTTCGATACGCCGGCGTGCGTTCAAGGCCGTCAAAACGTAGGCGAGCCCCGACCCGGCGCCACTGTTGCCAGATCTACTGATCTCTCTCTCTCTCTCTCTCTCTCATCTCTCACGCACGTTTCACGAACCGCGGGGCCCGGGGCTGTAGCCCCTTTAGCCCCATGGTTAATCCAGGCATGATTTTGCATGCAGGTTCAGGATTTCTCCCAGGTGCAAGTTTACTGTTTTCTTCAACATCCAAAAGTATGGACTACCATGGTAATATGAACTGTGAACTGTTTGAAAAGTGGTTAAAAGAACAACTGATTCCAAATTTAGATGCTTTTAGATCTTTAATCATTCTGGACAATGCATCTTATCGTTCAAGAATCTTAACTAAACAACCTACTTCATCCTGCAAGAAAAGTGATATTTATGACTGTCTAATAAAACAAAAACAAAATCCTTTACCCAATATGCTGAAACTAGAACTTCTTTCAATGGCAAAATCTATTAAAAAACCAACAATATATGCCGTAGATGAAATATTACGGGAAAATGGACATGAGGTTTTACGACTGCCGCCATACCATTTCCGGTTTAACGCAATAGAATTAATATGGGCTGGGGCAAAATCATATTACGAAAAACACGAGAACGATGGTCTTACATCAGATGAAGTGCAAATTGTTTGGCAAGATTCCTTAAATTATATTACGCCGGAGTACTGGAAGAAATCTGTGGAATATACGGAGAAATTAATATGGGATTGGTGGAATCGAAAACGAGTTCTAGATGTCGAAATAGCACCAATGATCATTGCTCCATTTTAAGTGATGATGATATTTTTTAGTCTATAATATTAAAAAGTTTCTGAAGGATTATATTAGTCTTTGACGTGTATAAATCATAAATTGCATTATGTATATCCATTTTTGCATTTTAACTTAAGTCTTTTGCCGAAGTAAATTATGTTTTTTTTTTCATGCACAAATTTCTGTACATTCCTTATACCGATTCTCAGAGCATTTGCCACTGGCTCCTGGATATTAGCCAGTGAATTTTAATTTAAAATTTTTTTTATTAGATTTGACACCATTTTTGTGCTTACTTTTTTAGTATATTTGTAATTTTGTAGGCAATAAATAAATAATTATAGAATACTTGTTCCAATTTTAAAGCGTGTTTAAAATAAGTAAATGTTTTTATTAATTATAAAACAAAATTTGATATATAAAAATCGGTTAAATCGCTTTACCACTTTTAGCTATGCCGCGAACAGACATACTGACGGACAGACATACCTACAGACAGACGGAATTGAGAAAACATGTTCTCCGGCATCTAGGCCCTTAAACGTAAAGATCTGAAAAAATCTCACGAGGGAAGTAATAACTAATTATCTTGTGTTTTTAACAAAAGTGTATAATATTCTTGCAAAATAATTTTTTTTTGTTATCACAATACAAAAAAAAAACAAATTTTCTTCGCACAGGGGCATTTAGTTAAATGACACTAGTAGTGTAGTATAAGTCAAGCGGGGCTCATCATTTTTGGTGATTGATAAAAAAATTTCACTTTCATTAAGTGGCTGTATAAACAGAACATATCCTGGTTGTTCCACTGATTTGAACCGCCTTCCGACTTTATTAAGGCGCTTGCCATTTTGTGTATTTTTGTTTTTGCCAACCGAAAAATTTTAACCAAATACATATTTAGCGAATTTTCTGATTTAGTCCCTCCGCATTTAATATATAAAATAATATTAAGTGACTAACTCAATAATATTGCGTAATATAATAAAAAGAAACTATTTTCTTTCACCCTGTATATTTGTAAATAGCCCATCGCGATTTAATAGCTCGATAAAAGAATCACACAACATTTTGGTATTCACTGTGTTTTCTGATTTGATTCGTAATGTTGGTGACCTTTGGACCCGCACGATAACACCGCATTCGACTATAGCAATCTAATATCATGGAGCACAATGGCGCCCAATAACATAATTGGTAAAGACTACTATACTGTGACTATGTACTGAACTAGATTGGGTCACACTTCACTATTCCTAACAAATGGAAAAAAATCACAACGAGGGAAGTTTCGAGTAAAGGAAATTTACCGATTTTTGTATCATACTTAAGGTCGTCAATGGGCCAGTAATATAGTAATGGCAAGGGTTTATTTAAAAATTACTGGCCTACTTGACAATGTTTGCTGGGAATATTTGCAAGATTTTGTAACAGAATAGACTATAACAACGGTATAGAGTATATATTTTTATATATTCTAAATATAATTCAAACAATATTTTACTGAAACTGTTGGTTCTCACGTTAACGCTCAAACCGGCTTGATTATTTCAAAGGAATTGTAAGAGGATATGTCTAATATTAGTTTTGAGAATTTTAAACCCTAAATAAAGTATCATATATCCCAAACGCTATATTTTAGACTATAGACAAATTTATGTACACACTTTCTTAAGAGGTTACAATATATGCCTTCCTTTACGAGGGTTTATGATCCCATATGACCTCTGTCTCATGGGAATCTTTCTTTGGCACGTTTAATTTAACTTGATGCAAATATTAATTGAAACATTTTATTTGGTTCGATGTAATGATAATGAATGGTCAATTTACTATGTTAAAAATACAATAGGGTACTTTGTAATAGGAACATTACCGAAGAGCCATGTTTTTGGGGCATAATTTGCCCTGCAGAAAAGATAAACTGAAAGGGTTTTTTTGTGCCTTTTTTTTCGCCATGACTTTTCGGACCCATAATGTGGATAAGTTAGTATAGGCATATATATTAAATTATATATATAATCTTAGGACTAAGAATTGAAGGAAATATTATTTTAATCGATTTATTCATTTTTTATTATCATGGGTGACACCTCGTGTCTCTAAGACGAAGTTCCGATTTTAAAGTATAGAGTAGGGACTTAAGCTTCAGCATTCACAGATTTATTCGTTTCATCCTGACTAATAAAATCAAAGAGGGGATTGGTCTAAGGGGTGGATCTAGTAATAGCTGAAAGTCAGTCTGTGTCAGAGTTTTGTTGCTTATAGTTGATCTTAAATTCTTCTTTTGTGGTGGTTTATGGGGTTTACGTATACAGTGGGATATTAAAGTTGAGGGATTTTCAAAGATACTTTATTTTTATTTTATGATTTATCTGGGGAGTAACTGGTTTTCAAGAGTTAAATTTACGTTTTATTTAAAGATTTTTATTTTCTTTTCTTTTGTACTAAGGTTGGGGATTTTAAGATAATTCCCTTATTTTCTCGATTTAAATACTTTTTTTTTTGTTATTAGGTTTAAGTATTATTTTTTTGTACAGAATTTAATTTCCTTTACTTTTGTTAATAGATATTTAAGTTGTTTTTAAAAACCAAATCTTTTATTTAAATAAACCACCTGCTAGTTAAAATAAATATATATTCAAGAAGAAGATACCATCGGTGTTGCAGTTTGCTATTGTTCGAGTTTATATGGCCGCAGAATTGATGAGATAAGATGTTTAATTCAATTTGTACTAACAATTATATTTCGTTACATTGTAAATTATAAATTACGAAGAAGCCTACAGAGTACCTTTGATTTTACTTATCATACATTAGCTAATTTCAGTATTGTGACAGGGTTGCGGGCTACGTCTCAAATAAATAAATAAAATAAATAAATAATTTTAAATATTATAAATCACCGCTCGATAACCCTGCTACAATTTTACCGATCTTGTAAGTAAGTGATCCTATTGCATTAATGACCGGTCAAAGTGAGTTTTCGTGGCTCGTAGCCTGATTAGCAATTATAAAAAAAATCGTCTTTGCAGTTAGTTACTCCGAAAAGAAGTATCAACTTTCGCTTCAAATATTTAATAAAACCTCTTTTCATTCGTCTGAATGTATCTTTCAACACAACCACAATAAGAAGATTGTATTTCATAACATTCATTATATGCGTTAGATAGGTATCGTCATGTTTATCTGTAGGGTAAAACCCAATGTTAAGATAATTATTTACTCGGCCCGCATACATAGAACCTCATTAGCATTTATTAAATAAATAAAAACAATTATCCCTGCTTTTTTATATGATACAATAACACCGGCTCACGAGATCAACAAAACCCCGCCGTGACTGTAAAGAAACAGAACAATTTTATTACAATTAGAGTGCATCGGTAAAGTACCAGTAGTTTTAAAATATTCATTGATAGGCTTCAAACTTGTATGAAATATGGCATTACCGAATAATATGCTGTTCGTGTTAGTGCTACTGGTCGGTTTAAAAGAATCAATTGGAAGTGAAAGTTGTGACAAATACGGTGTCTTGCTGTACGAAGACATCGCTTGTGAACCGGTAAAAATCGAAGGTCAGGGTTGCCCAAAAAAGTACAATTGCAATTTTGCCAGGCCAAAGAATGGATGCTTATTCAAGGGTATAAATTTCAGCCCCGGTGAAGACATCGAATCAAATTTAACTTACTCCGGATGCAGCATTGGATGCAAATGCGAAGATTTCGATTTCATTAGATGTGCCGAATTGGACTGTCCAGAAAATCTAGGTGCCTTCAGAGATCAGGGATGCTATCTCGAGTATGAATTAGGAAAGTGCTGCGCGACGGGACAAATTTGCAACTCAACCGTTGACGAAAAGAAGTGCGAGGTAGACGGAGAAACTTATCAGATCGGTCAGAAATTCTACCCTAAAAACACCTGCTTTGAGTGTATTTGTCACGAAAATTTCACCGGCGAGTACGATGACGAGACTTGTATGAGGGAGAATTGTGTCTCTCAGATCCGTTATACGGAAGAAATAAATAAAAAATGCGCTCCAGCTTACTTCAACTACCATTCCGAAGAAGTGCTTTGCTGTCCGTCTGATTTTATTTGTCCAGAAGATTCCGATAGCATCCGAAGTGTCAACAGGGACGCGAAACAGGATTCAGATATGGAATGTGATTACGGAGATCAAAAGCTTAAACTTGGCGAGGGTTTTGATAGAAAAATTAACAAATATGGGAAGGACAGGAACCTGCAATGCGAATGCATCATGCCGCCCCTTGTGACATGCAAAGAAATCTAAGATTGCCGCTTGAACTACTTCTTTAACTGCATACTTGTAATATTTATTTATAACAGAATTATCTTAATAAAATAATACCACATATGTGTACGTTTCATATGTTTTTTTATGGTTCGTTGTTATAATTATTTATCAGAGATTTGCTGTCCCACAATTGAAGAGTACGAAATTAAAAAGGTGTCAGTGCTGAAAATTATAATGCAACTGAAATAATGTACACTCTGTCCCAGATTGCTTGTAATCACAGGGTTTCTCGGTAACCAGCAGAGATAGAACTTTGCGGTTTTCGCGACTCTGTTTCAATTTTTCGAGAAACTTTGAATGCCGCAAACAGAATTGTGCCAGATTGTTTCGTTCCCGAGATACAGAGTGAAATAGAAATTTTGCGCTTTTGGGGGTGGTATCATATTTCGGACACCCTGTCAGATAAAGAAAAGGTAAAAACTGCTATGGATAGATATTTTTACGTAGAGTCCAGTGCTGTAGTCGAATTTTTTTTTAGACAAACCGTTTTTGAGATATAGCCCAAACTTAGTATTTTTTAAATGGGACACCCTGTATTTTTAGATTCCAAAAAATTTGCCTTTTTTTTCTCTTTAAAATGATGTTATCACACTATGCACTTTTGACGTAAACTAAGCCTTATAAACGCAATATTAAAAGAAAAACGTAAGTTGGCCATGGAAATATGGCATGGAAACAAAAATCAAAACTATTTGTTTCTTAAATATATCAAATATTGGCGTGTTTATCCTCTTATCATACGAGTTACCAATAATTCTAACAGGTAAATTAATAGATATTAAGAAGAAATGAATAATTTTGAAAATAGTCATAAGTATGATATGATGGTTTGTTTTATTGAATGTCATGAAAACAGTGATCAAGCATCTGATTTATATTTTAACAGGTAAGCACCAAGCGCTTAAATTATTATGAACCTCCTTTCAAAATTTTTTTTCAGTTCCACTTTGAGTTATGGACTATTTCCAAAAGCTTTTTTTATATCGTAGATATCCAGAAAGGCCTCAGCCACACAAGGCAATTTTTCGCCGAATTAAATTAAATTTAATTAATGATAGATCATTTTCAAAGCACAGGGCTAAAACATATAATAAACAAAATCACGAGAATAATGAGATTGTTGTATTAGCAAGTATTCAGGCCAATCACGCGAATTCATGTAGGCATATTCAAGAAACAGTGGGGGTGTCAAAATCACAAACGCAAAGGATATTAAGAAAACATAAATATAAGCCTTATAAAGTAAATGTAGTACAACAATTGCATCCTGGAGATGCAGAAAGGTGTCTAAATTTTTGTAACTGTTATCTTCAAAAAACCCAAAAGGACCCTGACTTCGGTAGCAAGGTTATATGGTCCGACGAAGCCTATATAAGTTGTAGTGGTATTTTTAACAGGCATAATAATAGGCACTGGTATACGGAAAAACAATTTTTAACAAGAGAACGTCAGCAGCAAGGAAGGTTTGGGTTTAGCGTCGCTTGCTTTATATTGGGAACAAAGATTACATTCCATACTTACAATAATAATTTAACAGCAGATAGATATCTAGCAATTTTAAATCAAATACTACCGGATTTATTGGATAACTTGCCGCTAGCAAATCTGCACAATATTTACTTTCAGCAGGACGGTGCTCCTGCCCACAATGCGCAAATTATAAGGCCATTTCTATTTGAAAATTTTCACGATCGCTGGATTGGTACAAATGGACCAGTAAGGTGGCCTGCTAGGTCGCCAGACCTCTCAATATTAGATTTTTTCGTTTGGTGTTACTTAAAAAACAAAATTTACCTGAATCCAGACAATACGATGGAGCAGCTGCAAAATGCAACCATTCAGGCATTTAGATCATTGGAAAATAGACCTATAATAATGATGAATGCTCTAAGAAGAATTCGCACTGTGTGCCAATTATGTGTTCGTGAGGGGGGCGGCCATTTTGAACAGTTTTTCTAGTTACGTAGAATTTGTTTAGTATTGTGATTAAGTTTATCAAGATTATTAAGTTTATTTATTTCATAGTAAAAAAATGGTTATTAATTTTTTATATTGTTTAATTTTGCTTCTGGACACTTTTAATATCTACCCATATTTCCATGGCCAACTTACGTTTTTCTTTTAATATAGCGTTTATAAGGTTTAGTTTACGTCAAAAGTGCATAGTGTGATACATCATTTTAAAGAGAGAAAAAAGACAAATTTTTTGGAATAAGAAAATACGGGGTGTCCCATTTAAAAAATACTAAGTTTGGGTTATATCTCAAAAACGGATTGTCTAAAAATTTGTGCGACTACAACACTGGATTCTACGTAAAAATATATATCCATAGCAGTTTTTACCTTTTCTCTATCTGATAGGGTGTCCGAAATATGATACCACCCCCAAAAGCGCAAAATCTCTATTTCACCCTGTATCTCGGGAACGAAACGATGTGGCACAATTCTGTTTGCGGCATTCAAAGTTTCTCGAAAAAATGACACAGGGTCGCGAAAACCGAGTTATATCTCTGCTGGTTTCCGAGAAACCCTGTGATTACAAGCAATCTGGGACATAGTGTACAGGGTGAGTCAACGATAAAGTTCATTATCTCATTTGTTTCGGGAATTATGAAAACATGGTAAATACAATAGTTTTAGGGAATGTTAAGATACACAGCTTAAAATTATTTTTGAGCATACAGGGTGGTTCAAAAAAGAGTGGCGAATATAATATATGTTTTTTTAAAAGGAACATTTTTTAAAATGATATGTTAAATTCTATAACTTATTTATTAATAATGTTATCTTATGGTGGTGGTATCTAATGGTGTCTTAAATAGCGAGTGTCACTATTGCTATCTCTGAAATGGTAAGTGCTACCAGTTCGGTTAAATTAGGGAAAAGTTGCCGTTTGTAATACTCATTCCAAATTTTTTTACTGAGTTGCAAAATTCCTATTACTGTCTCAGATACAGGGTTATGTCAAAAAGACGCACAAATTAATTTAGTTAAATATTTCAAAAACTATTGATGTTCGAGACACATTTTAAATTTGAAAGATTTATAATTTTTCATATGGTATCTTCATTTTATTTGTGACGTTTTATGTTCTGGTCACCTCTATCGACTTTTTAAATGCGGACCTGGATTCCAATGGAAATTTCCCCGTTGTTAATATTTGTGTAATATAAGTATCTCAAAAAAGCATCATTGCAGAGTACCTAATTATAAAAATACGTAGTAAGTCGATCCAAGTAGACCCACTAGTGAGACGTCTTTCCCAAGGAAGGTTTCGAAAACAATTGAAAAGAATCAACATTTATTTATCATGTCTTAAACTTATTTTATGTCAGTTTATTACAAACTGGGTCATTTTACAACTTCTACGTTTTTAAAATGGAGCTCTCAAATAATAAAAAGACAGATATGATATTTGTTTCGTAATTCCACTAACGCGCTTTAAATGTATCAAAATTTATATCCGGAAAGAAGAATGCCCAATTCCAACATATTTGCAAGATTAGAATGAAGAATGCGAGAGCACGGATCTTTTAACAAGTCTCAAAAATCGAATTTCCACTATTACGTTGGAAGCGGGAGAGAACGAGATCAACGTGTTAGGTATATGTTTGTTTTAATTATAATGTATATTTTTAATAAGTACTCTGCACTATTGTTTTAGGATATGTACATTACAAAAATGTTAACAGCGGTGAAGTTTCCCTAGGGGAAAAAGAAAGAGAAACTGGTGTATAAAAAGATTCGGCAAAAATAATAGTGCATCGCAATAGATTTACTAGACACTATCGTTGTAGAAAAGTGCAGCATTTAAGGTCAACTAACTAGGCAAAGAGAAGGATATTTTGCTGTTGGCCTTTAAAACGTCAAAGGAAAACTGCTGAGTAGGTTTTTCTTTAAAGAAAATTTGACTAGTTTACTTCCAACAAGGTGGTGCGACGATGTGTAAGATTTTTAAATCACTTTATATCAACAGATGAATTGGCAACAACGGGCCTATATATAAACTGGCCAGCGCGATCACCTGATATTACTCCAATGGATTTCTCCATCACTTCTCAGATCACCTGATTATAAGAACTCGACAGGCATGTAACGAAATTACTCCTAGGACGTTAGAAAGAATTCAAAAAAAGGTTATTGTAAATTGGCAAAATTGTTTATTGGTCATTTCCAAAACTTATAATAGTTGCGTTTACCGTGAATAGTTCTCTTTTTTCATTTTTGTTAAATGTTTCTGTTTAAAAAAACCGTGAAAAGTTTAATTTAAATAATATTTTTATTATAAATAACGTCAAATATTTTAATTTATAATAAGTATAACAAAAAGACAAGACCGTACAAAGGACATTTTTAAAAATTTCCCGATGAAGGATTTTCTGGACTAGAAACCTAATTCATGTAATACATTTTTTACTCTTGAAATCTGGAATATTAAAATAATAATAAAAAAACCAGGTCCGTATTTAAAAACATAAGCGGTAGCCAGAACAGGAAACGTCAAAAATTAAATACGAAGAAACCATGTTATAGAGTACAAAAAACTATAAAACTTTCAGATTTAAACTGTGTCTCGAAAATCAATAGCTTTTAAAATATTTAACAAAATTAATTTAGGCGCTTTTTACACATCACCCTGTATCTTAAGAACTAATAGGAATTTTGTAATACGGTAAAAGGATCTTTCTTACATTAATATCCAAAACGGCAACTTTTTTCTAATCTAACCAAATTTGTAGCATTTACCGTTTCGCAGATACTAATAGTGGCACACGCTATTTAAGATACCTTGTATACCTAAACCTAGCAGTTTTTCTAATATATCCATTTTTTTTAAATACTAGTTTTCAGTATTGTAAAAAATTGTTTCTGAAGGTGGAACACTTGTAACAGGTAAGAGTGTTCTATAGCGATTAAAAAATAGATAAATGTAAAAGTCTCGACCTTTTTAAATAACACACCCTGTATATTATTATTTTTATGATAGATTTTGCAAAACTGAGTATGTTATATACCTAATTTTAATAGTTGTGGTTTATTTCGAATTTTTCCAATTTTACCCTTGTTTTTAATACGTTTACGCTGTAACATCATAGTTGCCATGACAAAACAAAAATGTAGGCATTGTCAAATTTTGACATGTTTATTAAGCAATTTTCCTAAAAATGAACGTAAAGCATTACGGAGGGAAGTACCCTAATAGACGTATACTATCTAGAAAATCATATCAGTGCTTAATAGAACTGTTTGCGTCGAATATGCGAATCGGAAAGTGGTAAACAGGAATGCTATGCTGCCATGAGGAAAAAGAAATGGAGATTTAACTAGCCAACTTATCTGACACATCTCAATCTACGGCTAATCACACCACGACAAAAATGCATCATCCTTTCATATAGAACTACACCAACAACTTCAATACCGTGATTTTGAAAAACTAGTAAATTTTGCTGCCGTCATAAATGGAGCAATAGAGGCCGATCCAAATTTTTTATCCAAAATTACGTTTTCTGATGAAGCTACTTTTCGCAGTAGTGTACCAGTTACCCGCCATAACAGGCATAATTATTCAACAATTAATCCATTTTGGGTACGGGAAGTTGAAAACCAAAACCATTGGTCACTTAATGTACAGGGTGTCCGGATTTGGTTGCAAAAGCAGGGTATCTCGCTTATTTTTAAAGATAGAAACTTGCGGTTTTCACGAACCTGAGCTAATTTTTTGTGAAACTCATGAAGCCGTAAACAAAATTTTCATAGCCTTCTTCGTTCAGGGCGAAATAGAAAATTTTGCATTTTGGGACCCCCCTCGTATCTCGGTTATCCTTTAACTTAACGCAAAGGGAAAAATTGCAGCTTATGCAGTTTTTTACGCTGGATCCAGTGGCGTAGTCATATTTTTCATTTGAGTTGTTATTTTTTAGATATGACCCAAAGTTGTGTTTTTTTAAATGGAAGACCCTGTATATTTGTCCAGAAATTGATTTGTCCTTTTAAAAGCTTCTCAAAAATATATAATAGTATGGGTCTATTTTAATAAACAACAACAAAAATCCTAATTTTTATAATTATCATCCCAAATTCTGCAGTAGGCCATGCAAAACGATGCCGTTTTCTTTTGTTTTCTTGGAAGCAAATGACATTTCCCAATTTTGTACGCGTATATAAAATATAGCGCTAGTTTTTTGTATTTATTTATTGTGTAAAAATATATTTGTATTATTATGGAAGAAAACCAAACTTTCGAACATTATGAAAAGTACGATATGTTAGCTTGTTTTATATTAAGTAATGAAAATGTTGAAGCGGCTTCTGAGATGTATTTTAACAGGTAAATAGTTAATTTTTAGGTATGTTGAAATACTATTGTTTAATTTGTATTTAGATGTCCAGAAAGGAGGCAACCTAATATATCCACTTTTTATCGGATAAAAAAGAATTTACTTAATCAGGGATCATTTATCAAACCTCGTACGAAAACATATAATAAAGAAAATCGGAAGGCTGAGGAAATTACGGTTTTGGCTAATGCAGAAGCTTACCCTACAAACTCTTGTAGGGCCAGTGAAAAGAGCATAGCGATTTCAAAAACTAGAGTTCAAGAAATTCTAAAGAAGCACAAATACCACCCAAACAAATTTAGGCTCGTGCACCACTTACAGCCAGGGGATGCAGAGCGTCGGGTAGTCTTCTGCAATTGGTTTCGACAAAGATGCGATATGGTTAGAGATTTTGAAAGGAAGGTTATATGGTCAGACGAAGCACATTTCAGTAATTCTGGTATACTCAATAGGCATAATAGTAGAATCTGGTCCCAGGAAAATCAACACCAAATATTTCCCAGAAGACAGCAGGGCAGGTTTGGTCTAAATGTGTCCTGCTTCATGTTAGGAACACATATACAATTTTATATATTTGAGGGAAATCTAACAGCCAATCGCTATATAGAAATTTTAGAGACAGCTATACCTGAATTACTTGACGATGTTCCTCTAGCGCAAATTAACGAAATTTATTTTCAACAGGACGGTGCTCCTGCACACAATTCTGGGAATGACGAGATTATTTCTGGACAATCATTTTACCAATCAATGGATTGGAACAAATGGACCTATAAGATGGCGCCCTAGGTCCCCAGATTTGTCGATTTTAGATTTCTTTCTATGGGGATATCTGGAAAATAGAATTTAAAAAGACCACTATGATAATGTCCAAGATTTAGGAAATGCTATAAGAGAAAATTTTCGCTATTTACAAAATCATACCGTTATTTTGCTTAATTCCCTAAAACGAATACGAAAATTGTGCGAAGCATGCGTAGAACAAAATGGAAATCAGTTTGAACAGTTCTTTTGATTTCCTTGGTTACTCTAGTTCTTATACGACAGTTGATTTTTGCTGAAAGGCTTGTTACATAATAATTTATTAATGTTTTGTTCTTGTGTTACATAAATCTAGGTAGGTGGTACTTTTTTGGTGCGAAATTATCAATACATATTTTGATAAATAGATTTAATTACATATTTATTTTGATTTATTGTTAGGATGTAGATATTGTTAACGACTTTAAATAAAAGGCAGCATTGTTTTGCATGGCCTACTGCAAAATTTGGGATGATAATTATAAAAATTAGGATTTTTGTTGTTGTTTATTAAAATAGATCCATACTATTATACATTTTTGAGAAGCTTTTAAAAGGACAAATCAATTTCTGTTCAAATATACAGGGTGTCCCATTTAAAAAAACCCAACTTTGGGTCATATCTAGAAAATAACAACTCAAATGAAAAATATGCAGCGTAAAAATTTGCATAAGCAGCAATTTTTTCCTTTGCGTTAAGTTAAGGGATAACCGAGATACGAGGGGGGTCCCAAAATGCAAAATTTTCTATTTTGCCCTGTATCTCACAAACGAAGAAGGCTATGAAAATTTTGTTTACGGCTTCATGAGTTTCACAAAAAATTAGTTCAGGTTCGTGAAAACCGCAAGGTTCTATCTTTAAAAATAAGCGAGATATCCTGCTTTTGCAACCAAATCCGGACACCCTGTACGGTGTGGAATATTAAACTTTCGAATTAATAAACCATGTTTTTTCGCGAACCTTTTGAAGGGCCTAGATATATAAATTTGTTGCTAAACCAATTATCCCAATTTTTTTTTGAAGAAGTTGATAACTTTGAAACGGAACGATTGTTGATTCAACAAGACAGAGTTCCTGCTCATTACCATCAGTAATTTTTAAACCACTGTTACCCGTAAAAGTGGATTGGCAGGGACGGATTCGTTCAGTGGCCCCCTCGATCATGTGACTTAACATCTTTAGACTTCTTTTTGTGGGGCTACCTTAAAGATCGTGTTTGAATAAATCCCTAGGCCACCATTGTGGTTCGCCATATTGGAATTTACCAAAATTTTACCAGTTCATCCCCATATAACCCTTAATTTTTGACTAGAACTTGTAGTCAATCTGGTAAGTAGTTAAACTAATAGACATACAGACAAATCGACGGAATTGATAAAAAGTTTTTTTTGGCATCTAGGGACGCTAAAATGTGAGGATATGTAAATCCTGAGAGGGTGATTTTTTCTACGATTACAAACATTTCATTTGGGCGCCATTTTGTTCTGCCACCTTGAATTAGTACACCAATTTTACTAGTTCATTTCTATATCACAATTAGTTCTGACATACAATTTGAAATCAATCCACCAAGTAGTTTTTCAGGCGGAATTTTTATTAATTTTATTAAGCCGCCATTTTGTTCCACCAGACAGACAGACAGACCGACAGACAGACAGATAAACCGACGGAATTGAGAAAACATGTTTATCGGCATCTAGGGACCCTGAAACCTAAAGATCTGAAAAGGGTGATTTTTTCACAATGACAATATTTCCCTTTTACGAGGGAAGTAAAAATGGAATATTAAAAAAACTGCTAGGTTTAGGTATACAAGATAATCAATAAAAAAGGTATACAATTTTAGGCAGAATCTAAAAATAAATTAAAAGTACGATGTTCCATTAAAAAAACATAACCGCAACATTTTTTTGAACAACCCTGTATACCCAAAAATAATTTTAAATTGTAGAAGGTCTACAATTTAAAATATTTCCTAAAACTATTTTATTCTCATTTTTCCGTAATTCCCGAAACAAAGGAGATAATTTTATTCTATCGTCGACTCTCCCCATACAAAAGGACATGGCACAGATTAAACACATTTTCGGTTTCATGATACCTTCTTTCATATTGCTTCCCTCGTAAAAGAGAAGAATTGTAAACGTGAAAAAATCACCCTCCGAATTTTTTTCAGATATTTACGTTTCAGAGTTCCTAGACTGCTCGTGGCATAGCTAAAAAACTACGATTGATTTAAAATTTTGGTCCAAAATTAAGGATCATATAGCAACGACCTGGTAACATTTTGGTAAAAATCCAGTATGGCGAAACAAAATAGTGGCCTAGTGAAATCTTAAAAAAAAATATTACTAAAAAGCTACTTATCTAATTTATCTGAAAAATCAAGTATTATGTAGGAAACAACGGATAAAATGTTGGTACGAATCGAAGATGGAGGAATCAAACGGAGGCTTAACAAAATTATCAAAAACCTGAAAAACTACTTGTTAAATTGATTTTAACAGGGGCGTGCGATGAAATTTTAAGAAAGGGAAGCAATTTTTAGAAACTTACCTATTTGTAATGTAATTCGATTCTTCGATCATTTTTTGCAAATTCGTCAATGACGTCATCATAAAAACGTCGATGCTCCGACATATCTTGGAGAAGTTTATTTTCAATGGACAACAGCGATGTATGCGAAAGTCTGTCCTGCCCCGTTGAATTTTTCACGAAATTTTTTATATTGTCTTTTAAAAATTGCAATAGTTCCTTAGCGTTATTTTTTGCGCTAATGTCATCAGTTTCGTAAATCACTTTTAGTTCAGATCGCAGTAACACTCGGTCGAAGAACTGGCCATAATGAAGAAGAAGAGACTTAAACCCATCTTCTGGAAAAATTTTTCCTTTAAATGCATCAAAATTGCAGAGTTCGAGGAATTTAAAATCATTTAAACCGTTAAATCTATAGTTTATTTGTTCCTGAAGTTGATCGATTATTTCATAAAAGAGGCGTCTGTATGATGTTTGAACATCTCACACCTTGTCTGTTCGAAGACGCTTGGCTTGTGGCTCTATATTTAACGTCATCGTTTTCTCCCAAAATAGGTCGAAGTCGTCTCTTTTTTTGACTTAACATGGACTTAAAATCATCCACTTTTTTTAGGCAAAAAGCAATATCATTTGTTTTAGTTTGTAATATATTAAAAACATTTTCCGAGAATGGAAATATTTCTGAAAATATGTTCAACAAATAATTAAAATTAGAATATCATTTCAAACAGTCCAAATCCCCCCCCCCATTCTCAAATAGTTCAATCAGTAATTTACGATTTTCAGATACTGTTAACACATGTCTTCCATTATAGTTCCACCTAGTAGGAGCTACTTTGGGCAATCGTTTGTATACAATAGAGTCCAAAGCTTATGTACGTTTTGTTGACTTAGAAAAAAAAGCAGCTATGCGGCTTAAAATAACGAAAAATACTTTACACTCTTTAATGTGATTGATGGACTGGGATAAAACTAAATTTAATTTATGAGCAAAACAATGGACAAACACAGCACTTGGGAAAGTTTCTCGAACTTTAGCTTGCAGACCCTCTAATTGTACTGCTATCACTGCAGCTCCATCATAGCTTTGAGCAACTAATTTTTTCTCTCCATTAATTTCTTTAGTAACGTTATAAACTACGGTATATAATACATCTTCTGTACGATTTTCGGACACATTCTTAAAACCTAAAAATCGCTCTTGATTACTTCCATCTGTTTTAACGTAGCGTATTACTATAGATAATTGGCTAAAATTACTGAAATCAGTTGTTTCGTCCAAAGCAATAGCAATGAACCGCGCCTCGCCAATCTCCTGCTTAATTCTTTTTAGAATAATGGTTGCAACAGCGGAAATTAAATCATTCTGGATTCGATTCGACGTTCCGCGAAAAACGCTACACTGCTCTAAATGATTTTTAAAGCAATCATCATATTTAGCCATTAAACTAAGTAAATCTTGAAATTTTCCTCTATTTGAAGAAACCCTTGTTTCGCCATGACCTCTAAATCCAAATTCGTGCTGTCCGAGAAAACAAACAACATCGATAAGTCTCCTTAATATTTACCTATTTTTATCGACTAGTTCATGGTGTTGGTGGTGACTAATTTCCAACTGTTTATTAAGGGCGTGTTCAATTCTGGTTTTGCCGAAGACTTTTTCTATGACGGCCTGCAAATTCGCTTTAGACATAATGTGTCTTTTTACAGCTTTATGGATATTGTTTAAATCGGAAAAACCAGTTTTTTTCCAGAGACCTTTTTCATTTTCAAAAAGTAAACATGGCCAACAAAATAATTTACGTATATTTTCACACCCTGTTAGCTATTTAATTTTTCATAGGCGGTTTTGCCCTTCCTTTGGAAATTATTTGAAGCTTATCACCGAAGTTTAATGTTGAAAATCCCTTTATTATTAAGACACACACCACACATTCACACACACTCTTCTTACTAAATTCTCCAACATTTTCAACGTTATTACCGACATCCGAAGTTGACGGTATTTGCATATCCACGTCCGTATTATTGTCTTCCATATCGCACCATGCACGACGCGACGTACGTATCACACAACACACGGATAGCCGTTCAAACAAAGAACCTACTCCAACGATAGCTTCCGCCATCACTTAGAGCACGCGACTGAAATGCAAAAATTGCAAACAGCCGGTGGAAATTTCAATAACCTCTGGCTTGATTCACAGGAAATCAAGCATACAGGACTGGGGACTGGGTCGGAGTCAAGGCCGCATTTATTATGGGCTTGATAATTAAGATAATATTTTAGTAATTTTAATATAAACTAAATTAATGGTTTCCTATTTCAAAAATTACATTTTAGAAGATGTTTTGTAATTTTTTTTGAGGAAGCACTGCTTCCCTTGCTTCCATGGACTGCACGCCCCTGGATTTTAAATTGTGTGTCATTACTAATTGTGGTACAGAGATGAACTAGTAAAATTGCGGTACTAATTCAAGATGCCGGAACAAAATGACGACCATATAAAATATTTGTAATCATAAAAAAAACCATCCATTGCTTTGCTAAGTCTTTATTTAAAGGAAAACGATAATACTCTATATCTGTCCCTTTCGTTTTCCGCGTATAGTTTAAACAATCAGCAACAGCACAAGTACGCATTTTTAGTGTTGTATAGTTTAAAGAATAACAAAAACTATTGTTGAATATTCAAAAACACTTATCCAAAAACAACTGAAGCACTCAAGTTGGCTGCACGCGTTGTTACCCGGGTGACGTAATGCGCGGTTCTTTTGTGTATCGTGCTACCAACATTGGTATAAAAATTACACAATTCAAGCTGACTTTTCTTGAACAGATTGAGGTTTCATTATATTAGCATGCGTTTAAAAATCTTATCCCTCAAATGTGAAACATGTTAAATATGTAAAAACGCGAATAAAATAGATAGAATGCCAAATTTTCATATTAGATGTGCAATGCCCTTTTACAGTAAAAATTGAGATCCAGCGTCAACTTCTATAAATAATATAATTTTCAGCAAAAAAATACAGAAAAACGACATCAGAAACAAATGGGTATATTAAAACAAAATGCATTCTTGCTTTATATCGTTTATATTAAATTCATCATATAAAAAAATTGGACATATATATCACCCAACGATTTCTTCCGAGTATATATATATAATATACAGAGTTAGACTTAAACTAACGTTTGTTTGATCACATATTTGACCCATATTTTAATCAAGTAAATATTTGGAAAATTTGCAGTCAAGTTTCTCCATTGCTATGTATCGACGAGAGTGTAATTCTTCTTGAAGGACCTAAAAATTAATAAACGATTAAGATTAGAGTACTTATTTATTTATTTGAACGCATTTGTATCAACATAGATATTGTAGTCATAAAATAAATATACATCGGAGAAGTTAATACAATATAGCCAAAAACATCCAGGAAATGAATGTGAATCTTGGAAAAATTACTGCAATTTGTCAACAACTTACAAATAAAATGTTTGTAATCGTGAAAAAATCACCCTCTCAGGAACAAGATGAACGCCTAATAATAATAATAATAATAATAAGACGTTTATTAGTTACCAATAAAAACAGTTAACGAATTAACTTAAAATAACAATTATTATCATTACGATAATAATCATGGTAACTAACGGGCCTTGTTTTCAGATTTCAGGGGATGTTCATTCACCGGATTCCGTTGAGGCCAAAAATATAAGAAATGAAAAAGAAATTTATAAGCAGCTAGCAGTTAAATTTTTTTTTAAAAATTTGAAAAAAAACAAACATAGAAGCAAAAAAAGCACACACTAAATGGAAAATGGAAGATGGATAAGGATAGGGAAAAAGGAAAGTATCAAGTTTCAAATTTAGCATTTTGTGGCATAGACAATCAATTAAATATGGTTTAGAAGAAGTAGTTTGGTTTTTCTCTTGAAAACTTTTTCTGAGACAGTAAAATCATTTATTTTGAATTTGTTTGTAATTTGCAATTGCAAATTAAATGTGCAATTAAATAAGAAAAAGACCTTTTAAAAAATTCTTTGTTGTGTGACGGTATAGTTAATAGATTTTTTCGTCTTATATTAAGATTGGGCACATCAGTACGATAAGTTATTTTTTTGCGCAAATATGGTGGAGTCTTAAACTTAAGAATTTTATAAAAATGACAAGAGCATGTAAGACTCGTCTATTGTGCATATTTAACTAATTTGCTTCTTTTAACTTATGAGAAATGTGTTCACGTCTTCTTATACCAAAAATAAGCCTTAGACAGGAATTTTGGAGTTTTTGTAATCTATTAGCATCGGCATTATCAAGACAAGGTCCATAGATGGTGTCACAGAAGTTTAATGGTGATAACACTAGTGCATCACAAAGCATTTTCTTAATGTTATAGATCAAAAAGTGCCTTTGCGAAAATATTGTTTTTAAGGCGGAATATCCACTTTTTAGTTTAAGAGTAACATGTTCCTTAAATCTAAGTTTATGATCCATTATGAGTCCCAGATTTTTGGCAGAGTTTTTAAAATCTATTGGATCATTATTTATGTGTAGATTTAAGTTATCTAAAATATTCATTCGATTGTTATCACTATAAAAAAGAATAGCTACTGATTTAGTTGGGTTAATCTTTAAGAGGAGCGTTTGAGTTTCATTATATAAAGTGTCCAAATCCGCGTGTTAATGCACCTATTGGCCTCGGCTATATCAGTACTTTTAAATGAATAATATACCTGGGTTTCATCTGCGTAGCAATGATGGCTACAATATCGAAATTTATTTATTAATTGCAACGTATAGAGAGTATATAGTAACGGACCCAGAATGCTACCCTGACGCACCCCAGAGGCAACATTAAGGGCTTTCGACATTTTACCATCAAGTTCTACTCTTTGTTTTCTGTCTGACAAAAAAGAAGACACCAGTGCCACCGCAGAATGGCTAAAACCCAGACACTGCAACAAAGCCAATAATATTTCGTGGTTGACCATGTCAAAAGCTTGAGTAAAATCCAAAAGAACCAAAACAATAGCTAGATTATTATCAAGGGCTTTAAATATATCATCCGTTACCTGAGATAATGCGGTTGCACAACCATAACCTTTACGGAAGCCAGACTGATATTCAGGGTTCAAATTACTAATATTTAAATACTCAATTATTTGCTGTTCCATAACTTTTTCTAATAGTTTAGAGAGAACTGGAAAATGATTTTTTTCTAAACAAACATTTATAATGTGAGTTAGTGGATTAATTATGGCAGGACAACAAAGTAAAATAAGTGTAATATTTAAATTATCAGCTCCAAATGCTTTACTCTTTATGGTTTTTAGAATGGAAATTATTGTATCTTGCGTTATCAGCCTAAATTTTAATTCATTTTGTGTAATTTTATGTTCCTTAAAATTCTTAATAAATTCTTCATCAGGCTTATTGTTATTTTTATTTATATTAGTAAAATAAGTATTAAGTTCATCTACATTTTGCAAGGAATTGGGAAGGTGTATATTTTGTTTTTTAGAAATATTAATTTTAATTAATTCTTGCCATGCTTCTTTATTACTGCACACTCCAAACCTATATGTTAAATACGCCTTTTTTTCCGATAATGAAAGGTTACAAAAATATTACTAAAAAACTAATTATTAAATTTACCTAAAATTTTACATAAAAATCAAGTTTTGCATAGGGATGAACTAGTAACATCTTGATATGAATATAAAATGGCGGCCTAGTACATTTTTTAAAAAATCATCCTGAAAAACTACTTATTAAGTTAATTTCAAATTTTGTGCAAGCGTCAAGTGTGAAATAGAGATAAACTAGTCAAGTTGTGGTACGAATTCAAGATGATGGATCAAAATGGCGGCTAAATATTTTTTTAAAAAATCAATGCAAAAAAACCCTCCCCCCCGCGGCATTTTTATTGTGACGCTACCGTCTATTTTTAGTGCACATTTAAATTCTTTATTCTGTTCTGTAACTTTTTTTGATATTATGTATAGTTTAGAACTTATCGATCTTAATGCATTATGACCTTAAAATTACGTAGGCATGGATGGGTTAACTAATTTTTAAACGGTACAAAATATCGAAAAAAATCTAATACACCAAAAAGTAAGTGACAGGACAGGTAATTGAACTTTGTTTGAAAAATGGCCAGTGGCGTCACAGAAAAAATTTCAGGGGGGTAAAAGGATTTGCGACATGAAAAAAAGTAACTCGCTGTAGATTTTTCTAAAATGTATTACGACCATTTCGAAGGCATTGCTCATAGCATACAGTGTACCAAATTTGAATGATTTATCTCTAGAAATTACGAGTCCATGAAAAAAACTAACTAAAAAAATAACTCTCTTGAAATTAATAACGAATTCCTTATATCAGGACTAATAAAACGGCTAGAGTAAAAATGAAAAAACTGTTTTGGTAAAAAAGTCTAAGTAACTATCTTACGTCTGACATAATTCCAAAAGCAAATTACAGTAAAATCTATAGAAAATACTTTAAGTTAGTGTTTGGTAAATTAAGCTAACTTTGTCACTCTATATCCATAAATAATGTTAATGATAACGGTATAATAACTGATCATAAATCAGGTGATAAAGATTAGTTTTGTATACAGGTTGTTAAACTAATGCTCCACTTATCTGAAGATGTTAACATTTTTGTGGAAACGCTATATATTGCAAACAACCGAAAATATCAAAAATCAATAGAATTTTTTTGAAATTTTAAAATGTAGAGGTTTTATTTTATGTCCTGTATGTACAGGGTGTCCGGATTTGGTTGCAAAAGCAGGGTATCTCGCTTATTTTTAAAGATAGAACCTTGCGGTTTTCACGAACCTGAGCCAATTTTTTGAAACTCATGAAGCCGTAAACAAAATTTTCATAGCCTTCTTATGAGATAGCCTGATAGATGAGATGATGAGCCTTCTTATGAGATACAATACCTCCCTCGTATCTCGGTTATCCTTTAACTTAACGCAAAGAGAAAAATTGCTGCTTATGCAGTTTTTTACGCTGGGTCCAGTGGAGTAGTCATCTTTTTCATTTGAGTTGTTATTTTTTAGATATGACCCAAAGTTGTGTTTTTTTTTAAATGGGACACCCTGTATATTTGTATATTTTGTATATATAGTATGGGTTTATTTTAATAAACCACAACAAAAATACTAATTTTTATAATTATCATCCCAAATTTTGCAGTAGGCCATGCAAAACAATGCTGCCTTTTATTTAAAGTCGTTAACAATATCTACATCCTAACAATAAATCAAAATAAATATGTAATTAAATCTATTTATCAAAATATGTATTGATAATTTCGCACCAAAAAAGTACCACCTACCTAGATTTATGTAACACAAGATCAAAACAGTAATAAATTATTATGTAACAAGCCTTTCAGCAAAAATCAACTGTCGTATAAGAACTACAGTAACCAAGGAAATCAAAAGAACTGTTCAAACTGATTTCCATTTTGTTCTATGCATGCTTCGCACAATTTTCGTATTCGTGTTAGGGAATTAAGCAAAAGAACGGGATGATTTTGTAAATAGCGAAAATTTTCTCTTATTGCATTTCCTAAATCTTGGAAATTATCATAGTGGTCTTTGTAAATTCTATTTTCCATATCTTCATAGAAAGAAATCTAAAATCGACAAATCTGGGGACCTAGGGGGCCTTCTTATAGGTTCATTTGTTCCGATCCATTGATTGGTAAAATTATTGTCCAGAAATAATCTCGTCATTCCAGAATTGTAGAGGAACATCGTCAAGTAATTCAGGTAGAGCTGCCTCTAAAATTTCTATATAGCGATTGGCGGTTAGAATTACCTCAAATATATAAAATTTTATATGTGTTCCTAATATGAAGCAGGACACATTTAGACCAAACCTGCCCTGCTGTCTTATGGGAAATATTTGGTGTTGATTTTCCTGGAACCAGAATCTACCATTGTGCCTATTGAGTATACCAGAATTACTGAAATGTGCTTCGTCTGACCATATAACCTTTCTTTCAAAATCTCTAACCATCTCTTTCTCGAAACCAATTGCATACCCGACGCTCTGCATCCCCTTTGTAAGTGCTGCACGAGAACCAATTGCACTGGCCCTACAAGAGTTTATAGGGTAAGCTTCTGCATTAGCCAAAACCGATGATTAAGTAAATTCTTTTTTATCCGATAAAAAGTGGATATATTAGGTTGCCTCCTTTCTGGATATCTAAATAAAAATTAAGCAATAGTATTTCAACATACCTAAAAATTAACTATTTACCTGTTAAAATACATCTCAGAAGCCGCTTCAACATTTTCATTACTTAATATAAAACAAGCTGACATATCGTACTTTTCATAATGTTCGAAAGTTTGGTTTTCTTCCATAATAATACAAATATATTTTTACACAATAAATAAATACAAAAAACTAGCGCTATATTTTATATACGCGTACAAAATTGGGAAATGTCATTTGCTTCCAAGAAAACAAAAGAAAACGGCATCGTTTTGCATGGCCTACTGCAAAATTATAAAAATTAGGATTTTTGTTGTTGTTTATTAAAATAGACCCATACTATTATATATTTTTGAGAAGCTTTTAAAAGGACAAATCAATTTCTGGACAAATATACAGGGTGTCCCATTTAAAAAAAAAACACAACTTTGTGTCATATCTAAAAAATAACTCAAATGAAAAAGATGACTACGCCACTGGACCCAGCGTAAAAAACTGCATAAGCAGCAATTTTTCTCTTTGCGTTAAGTTAAAGGATAACCGAGATACGAGGGGGGCCCAAAATGCAAAATTTTCTATTTCGCCCTGTATCTCATAAACGAAGAAGGCTATGAAAATTTTGTTTACGGCTTCATGAGTTTCACAAAAAATTAGCTCAGGTTCGTGAAAGCCGCAAGGTTCTATCTTTAAAAATAAGCGAGATACCCTGCTTTTGCAACCAAATCCGGACACCCTGTACTATTTTTTACGCGTATATGCAGTCATGCAAGCAGAAGCACATACCCAACATATCGGCCAAATGAACACCAAAAACCGCATCCCCATATCGAGTTTCGCAAGTGAAATCCATCTTTAAACTTTAATAAAAAAAATTCTTAATCTCTACTCTACAGCTGTTCAGTTTATTTCTGTCTTGTGAATATATTCAAAGATCGTTAAATCCTTGTGGAGGCTTTTCCAGATCTAGTTTAGTATAAATTTTATAATTTTTTTTTAATGCCGAATCACTTCCTGAAATTCATCATAGTCCTTTTCGGATACCCTGTATAAATGTTTCTCATTCACCTTGAATAATGTTTTCCAATTTCCCATGTTTGAAATGTTCAATTAATCTTTTTTGGTCGCCTGTGCATATATCAGTCACCGTTCGACTGAAATTCCAAAATATTAATTTCTGGTTCCTGAAGTCTAAGTCATCTAACAAATGGGCGAAACTCTGAAATAAAAGATATACACATTTTAATAAGAAATATTTCTTAATACCATTTGAGATACTGGACATTAAACAGGCAATACAATTTAAAAACTGTCAATATGTAGAACTGGTGGATACACAAATATAGTGTAATTTTTTGTCCATTAAAATAACTACATTTATATTAATATTATAAAGAGGTAAGTCCTGACTGACTGATTAATTGACACGAATTTTGGAATCGTTTTGAGATCTAAGCAAGTAATAAGGATTTTAGAAAATTCAACCGCTATGGGTGTAAAATAGGGGATGAAAGTTTGTAAGAAAAAAAATTAATTCTTTGTCTATTAACTTAAACTTAGCCTTATGTACACAGACTCCTTAAAACTAGTGTATAGATATAATTATAGGCATACTATTAAACTGATTGTCGCGGAAATTAATTATTGTTAAAAAAAACCACTTTGTAAGGTATTTGTCATCCTAAACCAAAGTATAAACTTCGAAAAGTAATTAATGAAGGAAAAAATATAGTAGCCATTGGACCAAACAGGTATATAATAACCGTTTTACAAGTAACCTTGTTACTTAAACGCTCAATCAGTTTAGAGGGCAATAAAATGACAATTCTTTACGTCCCTTATAATTTTTCTACGAATATAACAGTTAAACTTCACAAATAAATTAGCAACAATGGAATAGTTTCAAACTGCGGAGTGTAATCTAGAAAACAACATGACATTAAGGCTGCAGTCACACAGATCGATCGTGTACACGCGTTTTCGATCACAACTGTCTAAAATCAAATAGAAATAAAGCAAATTATATCAGCTTGTTTTAAATAGAGATGTCAATGGCGAGTCTTTTTATTGAGTCATTAGTCAGTCGAGTGTGTGGCATCAGCATTAAATGAATCATGTCACTTACTCGACTCATTTATCGGAGCGGAGTTTTTCAGAGCATACCTGTGACTTCACACATTAGAAATAAAGCAAATTATGTCAACTTTTTTGTTTTAAATAGAGATGTGCAATGGCGAGTCTTTTTTGGATTTTTTCTTTGAGTCAAATCTTTTAGTCGAGTCGTCAGCATTAATCAATCATGTCACTTACTCGACTCATTTATCGGAGCGGAGTTCAGAGCATACCTGTGACTTCTTGTTTGACGCGAGCGACGGCGTAAACTGCGGGACACGAAAGCCCATACTTTCTAAAAGAAAATTGTTCGACTTTTTTACTTGAAAAAAAATATATCATTTGCGGAAAATTTATCTTCACCGCTTTGAAATGCAGAGAAATATAAAATCTTAAAACACGATAAAAAAGTATTAAAACGGTTTAGGAAGGTCTTTTAATTATTTCCAATACAATCTATTATTTACTTTTTTACTTAATACTGGCCAAGAAATCTCTTCAAACCAGTGGTTTGCTTGCTGGTTCCACAAAAACAGTCGTTCTTTAAATAATATGGCAACTACACAGCCTACTTTTTAATTTTTTGACTATACGCACTTCAGATAATTAAAAAATGTAACTATGCTTAATGAACCTTTATCTATATTTGTCTGTTTTCTTTCGTGTATCGCACTTCTATATCTCTTTTGTGTTGCAAAAACGGCGAATTTTAAAATGATTTAATTTTGATTTTTCTTGATCGATTTACCTACGAATATATTTTTTCTTGAGTTCTGTAATTAACGGTTCCCGGGCTACTGCCTACGTCCACTATTATTGCACCAACCAGTATAGTGATACATGATTTACAAGGGCAGCCAGCATCAGATTCAGTGAACGAGATTTATCAAAATTTTAATTTATGCAGTTCGACTTTGGGCTACTCGGGTATGCCAAAAGTGGCCGTCTGTCTCTGTTTGTCATATTACTTTATACAGAGGCCGTCATTGTGAAGTACTATACAGGGCGTTTCCCAATTGCGTGCTGATGTTAAAGAAGGTGTTTTTATGTCCTAAAGGTCTTAACTTTTGAGATACAGGATGGTAAAGTTTAAAAAGAAAACATTTTTTTTTATCCCAATTCTGATGCTATTGTAGATAACTGCATGAAATTTGATACACGTCTTGCATTAAGGAGCATACGGATTTACCCAGGTTAATTACATATGCACGCCACTGGTAGATATTTCAAAAATTGATTGTTAATACCAAAATGCCCTTTTATGCATAACAGACGTGTATCAAATTTCACACAGTTATTTATCTATAATAGCATCAGAATTAGGATCTAAAAAAACTTTTTTTAAAACCCTGTATCTCTAAAGTTAAGATTTTTAGGTTCATATTAAACTTTTTTCATAAAAAGGTCCAAGAATCACCCCCCTTTAACATTAGCACGCAATTAGGAAACGCCCTGTATAGTACTTCACAATGACGCCCCCTGTACAAAGTAATATGACAGACGGAGACAAACGGTCACTTTTGGCATACCCGAATAGCCCAAAGTCGAACTGCATAAGTTAAAATTTTGATAAATCTTGTTCACTGGAATCAGTGCTGGCTCCCCTACTATAACTACATTGATGTGTTAATTTTGGAAAAATATGAGTTCTGTAGTTTTTCAAATATTAATTGGAATATTAGATATTTTTTGAGATCCGGTATTGAACAGAAAATTAATTATTTTGAAGCTGTTTATTGACAGCGCTACTGTACGAACAATTTTATAAAATATATGAAAAAAAAACTCAGCCATTTTTGAGGTTGACGGCTGTGATTCTAATGGTTCGATTCCTTCTAAATCGTTGTCTTTCTCTGAAAGTGATGAGGTTTCGTCGTCACTGAAGTACTATACAGGGAGTTTCCCAATTGTGTGCTGATGTTAAAGAAGGTGTTTTTATGTCCTAAAGGTCTTAACTTTTGAGATACAGGATGGTAAAGTTTAAAAAGAAAACATTTTTTTTTATCCCAATTCTGATGCTATTGTAGATAACTGCATGAAATTTGATACACGTCTTGCATTAAGGAGCATACGGATTTACCCAGGTTAATTACATATGCACGCCACTGGTAGATATTTCAAAAATTGATTGTTAATACCAAAATGCCCTTTTATGCATAACAGACGTGTATCAAATTTCACACAGTTATTTATCTATAATAGCATCAGAATTAGGATCTAAAAAAACTTTTTTTAAAACCCTGTATCTCTAAAGTTAAGATTTTTAGGTTCATATTAAACTTTTTTCATAAAAAGGTCCAAGAATCACCCCCCTTTAACATTAGCACGCAATTAGGAAACGCCCTGTATAGTACTTCACAATGACGCCCCCTGTACAAAGTAATATGACAGACGGAGACAAACGGTCACTTTTGGCATACCCGAATAGCCCAAAGTCGAACTGCATAAGTTAAAATTTTGATAAATCTTGTTCACTGGAATCAGTGCTGGCTCCCCTACTATAACTACATTGATGTGTTAATTTTGGAAAAATATGAGTTCTGTAGTTTTTCAAATATTAATTGGAATATTAGATATTTTTTGAGATCCGGTATTGAACAGAAAATTAATTATTTTGAAGCTGTTTATTGATAGCGCTACTGTACGAACAATTTTATAAAATATATGAAAAAAAAACTCAGCCATTTTTGAGGTTGACGGCTGTGATTCTAATGGTTCGATTCCTTCTAAATCGTTGTCTTTCTGTGAAAGTGATGAGGTTTCGTCGTCACTACTTGAAGATCCCAGTGTGATAACTAAATCATCAATAACCGTTTCAATTTTGCCATCTACTTCCCCCTTATCTTCAATAGAACGAACATGTTTAACATAACGATTTCCAATATTCAGCCGATATTGAGTCAATCGCTTCTAATGTTATTGTATTTAAATCTTTAATTGAAAGTTGTTGCGCTCTCGAATATATTTTTTTAGTCCTTCCCATGCAAGTTCAATTAGGCATTTTTTATTATTTTATTATTATGGATTATATTTGAAATACATCAAATTTGTCTTGGGAGATAAAAATATATTCAGAAAAAATAGAATATAGGCATTTTTGCTGTAGTAACTGCCAAATATTCATTTAAATACAAAAATTGCCAAAATATGCGTTTGCATATGCTTTCATGCAAATGCATATACAGTGTTTCCCAGATTCGTTTCTCTATATAGGGATCTCGGCTCCTATTATACCTACAACAAAGATTAAATGGGGGAGGTTTTAGAGGAAACTTATTGCATTCGATATCTGGTTTCAGATTTACGAAACCGAAAAGGGCGAATTTCCTTTTTCGCCAGTACATCCAGAACGGTAAATTTGACAGCCGTCAAAATGTGACATTATTGGGACACATTTTTAAGACAAATAAGAGGGCGTATACGACACGTCTTCATTGTTTTTTATTAACCCGCAATCCGCCTCAACTTTCATTTTTCTTATGACCGCCATATTGGATTTTTCGATTTTTGGAAAGAGCCTAAAATTTCCAGTCTAGTGATATCTCACAAGTGTATTAAAGATTTTAGTGTCATCAAAATATCACACTTCGGAGGAGGAAAGGAGGCCATGATTTATTTGCAACAAGATTACATTAATAAGTAAGTAATGTATTGAACGCATTGAATTTTCAATACACCATGAAGGTAAATAACGACTTAAAAATGTAAATGAGCTTTAACTACTTTGTAAGTGGGTAACATTAATTTACAAATCTGCAAAATGACGTCCATTTGCATCGAGACATTTTTGACAATTGGTGACTGTTTTTCGTACAACCCTGGTAAGTGTATTTCTGTTAATATTTCTAAATGTGTCCAGAACTCTTCGTCTCAGGATTTCTGTGGTCACGGGGGGACCAAATTCACAGATTTCATTCTTCGTGTGACCCCAGAGGTAGAAATCCAAGGGTGACAGGTCAGAGATCTAGGAGGCCAAGATATTGGACCATTAAAAAAAATGATTCTTTCGTCAAACTGCTCTCTTAAGAAGTTCCTGACTTGAACGGCATTGTGAACCGGACATCCCTCTTGTTGAAACCAAGTTCTTCTTAATTAATCTTCCGTTAGAATAGCTCGTAAGGCTGGTACAACCTGGTTTCGCAAAACCTCTAGGTACCTCTGCCCGTTTAGGTTGTAGTCAAACAAAAATGGTCCAATAAGTCGATTTCCTGAAATGATTAATAATTTATAAATAGGTGCCCAACAGTCAGGGCGGCAGGGTCGGCCGGGTGGTACTAGAAACTATAAATTATAAAGCGAAAATTATCTTTATTAAAAAGTAGATATTTTCTTTCCAAAAATAATTATCGAAACATGTATGTATCTATGAATGAGCTTGTATACAGTTGAAACCTATTCAGCTTTATTATGAAAAAGAAAAACATATTTCGTTAGCGGGAAGTAATAGCCGTAATAAATTATTTTGTTGGTATTGCACATTAATTTCGGAAATACTAAATCAATTTATTTCAGTGATATAATAATCTTAAAGAAGTACACTGTGCCTTAATAAAACATAAAATATCAAAATAACAAACCCCTTGCGCTTTAAAACTTAAATTATTCGGAAATACAGCTGAACGCCTTTCTATAAATCATAATGAAAATCGAAAAATAATTCGACATTTGATTAATGTGGTATTCTTTTCATAACGCAAGAACTAGGCTTCCCAGGTAATAATAAATCATTAAATTCAGACAATCAAAATAATTTTAGAGAATTAGCTAAATCTGCAGAAAATTTAGATAGTGTTAATAAATTTATAGAACCTAATTCTATTTTTATAGGTTCTGCGAAACAACAATACAAAATGATTGAATAAAAATGTAATACAATATATGTAATCAATCCTAGAACGTTCTACTTTTTTTTATTAGATTATACTATTTTATTTTATCATTAAAGAACTAAACGAAACAAAAAACATTATAATTTGACCATCATTTGGTGCATATTTAAAAAAGATTGGTTAGATTAACTTACCAATGATCCCACACCAAACGTTACTCCCAAATCTGATCTGTAGACGTCTCTCTGCCACTTCGTGAGGATTTTGCACAGCCCAATGATGACGGTTGTGCCTATTATAGACTCCACAATTTGTGAACCTGCTCTCATCGGACCACAAGACATGATTTACAAAATCAGGATTTTCATTACATCTCCTAGTATACCATTCACAGAACTGTAGTCGTCTTGGAAAATCAGTTTCCTTAAGTCCTTGTACTATCATGGGTTTGTATTGATGGTACTTATTCTTTTTTAAAACTCTCTGTACTGTTGATTTTGGCACATTAGTTTCCTGTTCTACAGTTCTTATCGATGCACTAGGGTTTTCGTTGATAGCATGTAAAATGTTTCTGTCTCCATTTTCATTGTTATTATTGTATCCGCTTCTAGGTTGTTCGAAGGCACCATGGTTAATTAAATTAACTACGATTTTCTTGGGCTTTATAAGGCTGCCGTCGTTCGAGGTTCATCTCCAAAATACCTTGCTGAGGTAACGTCAGCGTTTCTGTATGATTGAAACTACAGAGCTAACATGTCAACCTTTTCTTCATTTGAATACGGAATGCCGGCCATTTTCTATAGGTTTTGACAATTTATGTGTCAGATTTATGATTTTATTGGGATAAAAGCGTACCTACTACTTATTAAAACACAGCTTTGATATTTTCAACTATTTAACTTAACGTCAAAGTCAAAATCCAATTTTGTTACAGATAAATCATGACCTCCTTAGAAATGCATTGAGAGCTAAATATTAATGCACTTGTGAGATATCACTAGACTGGAAATTTTAGGCTCTTTTCAAAAATCGAAAATAAGAAAAATGAAAGTTGAGGCGGGTTTCGGGTAAACAAAAAACAATGAAGACGTGTCGTATCCGCCATCTTATTTGTCTTAAAAATGTGTCCTCATAATGTCACATTTTGGCAGCTGTCAAATTTACCGTTCTGGATATACTGGCCAAAAACGAAATCCGCCATTTTCGGTTTTTCCCTGATATTTCCAAAAACAATTGATCGATCGTAAATCTGAAACCAGATATCGAATGCAATAAGTTTCCTCTAAAACTTTCCCCATTTAACATTTGCTGTAGGTATAATAGGAGCCGAGATCCCTATATAGAGAAGCGAATCTGGGACACACTGTATATCCTAAACCTAAATAACCTACCTTCGCGGCAGTGCCATCGACATTAGTGACGAACTCTCCATCTATAACAACTGTGCTCTTTTCTTCGTTACATTCCCTCAAGACTTCTTCCCTGATATACTCAGCCGAAGTAAAATACAGACTCACTTTGGGACGGACAATATAAACGCTATGGTCCAGTACTATGGCCTTTTCAATATACAGTTTGGGCCTAGCGCTCTCGTAGAGAATGAAGACCATGTTCGACGCTATGCCGATGATTATGCCGTATTCGAGGCTCAGCAGGAGAGAGCAGATTAGGGTGGCGAAAAAAGGAATTAGATCCAGCCCTAAAAAAATATTTGAATAATCAGTATATTTTTTCGGGTAGCTTATTCTACAGCATCGAGCAGCCGCTTTCTGCAACTTTAAAACCTTTGCAATGCTGCGAGCAGACAGACAGACAGATCGACGAAATTCAGAAAACATGAATTTCTGACATCTAGGAACCCTGAAACGTAAAGATCTGAAAAAATCTCGGAGGGTGATTTTTTCACGTTTTCAATACTTCCCTTTTACGAGGGAAGTAAAAATTAAGTATAATTAATTTATTTGAAAAATATAATTCGTTTTGCTATAATTTAATTTTTAGGACGGATTTTTGATCACCCGATTAATAACATCAGTGACGTCACCGATTTGTAAAAATAATCTGAAATCTGGCAACATTGGCTTTGTGTTTGTGATTTAATTGACAGCTGACAAAGGTCGAAATAGGAAAATGATCCGCTCGTAAGTATCGATATTTCGTATCGATCCGGATCGATGACTAAAATATCGGAATAGCAAAAAATCGTTTTAAAAAGAATCCAAACTCTAAATATCGATACATTTTCGATCCGGAGTATTATAATTTTCCAAAAAAAAATTAAGCTGTGTTGATACAGGAAATAAAATAAGAAATAAGGATTCTGGGGTGATTTAAAGAAAATTAAAAAATAAATAATTTATAAAAACAATTGCTGTCAAACCCAGTATCACAAGATTTTTTTGCCAGCTATTTAATCATACCTATTACACGCAACTCATCCAAATAGAAAAATATTCAGTGAAATTGTCAATATTACATGTTCCAAGACGCAATGCGCAGGAGTGCTTTCAAAATAAAATAATATAAGAGGGTGAAAGTTGTCCGTCTCTTTTTTCATTTCGCTGTATATACACCTTATGAGATTAGCGTGTATTGATCTTCTTATTCTTTTTTTCGAATTTTATATTATTTTATTTTATTTCCTATATAAACACACCTTTAGAAATTTTGCCTACAGAGGCGGTTAAATGTATTGTTTTTAAGAAATCTGGAATAATGGAATCTCCTCCATTGTAAAAGAAGGAAGCAGAGTCTACTTATATCAGAAGATATTCTTTTGACAAAAGATATGAATACCAAAATTTTTTTTATTTTTATATTTATTAGAGATTTTGAAATGTTTTTCGGAAGCATGTTTATATCTAATTTATTTTTAATGGTTAATCTCAACATTTACATCATTATTGAATAATAAGATAGGAAACTTCAAACCGCAACTTTTCCCGTCACTTTTTAGCATTTTAAAGAATGCTAAAATCTGAAATTTTGGATGTCAATAATCTAAAAAGATCGGGGTTAAAATGTATAAATACTTAGTAGTAATTTTATCAGTGCAAAATATGCACAGGATTTTTGGTTGTAAATGTACCTCCTTACTAACTTTCATATTTTTTTAGATATCAAAAAAAGTTAAATGCAAAAGTTTCTTCAAATTATAGTTTTTTTAGTGTGATTTACAAATACAACATCCTGTATATTATACATTCATCAAATTGACCTCTTCTTGTCGATAATAAATATAGGGGGTTTGATACCTTTATCTTTAAAGAAACCTGATCAAAGCAGTAACTCTACTATGTAGAAGAACGTTCTCCGTCTCGCTCTAACACATTGTCTCCTATGGCAGGGTTTTTTGTCAAATTTTTCGGGTGTCTTTAAAGGTAAAGGTAACCTGGTATATTTATAATCAGCAAGAAGAGACTCATTTGATGAGAGGGTCCACTTAAGAAACCAAAGTTAATGTTGATTTCATAAAAACTGAACATCCTGTATATCTGCAAACTACATTAGAAAAAAAAATCGTACGGCTTGAAGAACTTGTGTTTAACTTTTTTTGATATCTATAGAAATAAAAATGTTAATGAGGGTGCATTTATAACCAAAAATTCTATACGATTATTCTAAATATTCCCAGACATCAACTTAATTGTCTGTTAATCCCCCATCCGCCCTTTTCCCTATTAATTATAATTTTAAAATTCTGGGCACCTGTTACTCTTATAGAAATCTGTAATTTGCAACTTAATATTAGAATTTTTGATACCCAGCCAGAATTTTAATTTTACGCTAGATGACGCCACGACTAATATATTACCTAAATACTACGGATCGAATGGTATCAATATACAGTCATATGTATCATAGAGATGGCAAAAGCGAGTCTTTTTATTGAGTCAAGTCAGTCGAGTCATCAGCATTAAATGAATCGTGTCACTGACTCGAGTCATCGAGTCATTTATCGGAGCAGAGTTCACAGCATACCTGCGTTTTCTTGCTTGCCGCGAGCTACGATTCGCTAGGGATAGCCAAAATTCTATAATGAATCGATTCGATTAGCTAAAAATAAATCGATTCGTGGAAAAAATCGAATCGATACGAAAAATATTGAACCCATGTCCTCTAGGCTTGATCAATTGTGGTGTGGCAATAAATAAATAAAATAGGTTTATTACTCTTAAAAGGTTTTATTATAATAAATGTACGTAATTAACATAAATAGTTATAAATAAAAATAGTGCTAACAAAACAGATAATAATAGTAATAAACCAAACTCAACCAATAATTAATTCATTCTTGACCCTTGACCTAGCCACTTTTCAATGCTAAGTGATCCCAAGAATAGTTGGCTAGAAAGTCGGTTAGGATTTAACCTATTTCTATCCTGTGTTAAATAATGGCCTGCCTGGGAAAATAACCTTTCGGATGGTATCGATGTAGCAACACATGGTAAATATTTAAATGCTTGCACATTGCACATTTTTCCAAAAGTGAAGTGGATTTTCTGTTCTTTTTACAACAGGATGCTGCAAATAATGTTTAAGTTCCACAGGCAACTCATCATCAGTTGCAATTGAGGATTTAGAACTTTGAGTTGATACCAACGAGTCATGGTATGACCATAAACTTTCAGTATCTGCTGAGGTTTTATTTTCAGTACTGATGGTTTTTAAGTTAGTATCATCTGATTTTTCTTCCTCAATAGTAACTGCTTTTACTGTTGAAGAAATAAATTTCAAACTTGAACTAAAAGCCAGTGGGTTGTTAAATGAATGTTTGTATATCTGGGGTCTAGAATAATTGAGACTGCACACAACTTTAAAGGTTCTACGTTTCTGAAACTTTTTTCTGTTTGTTCTACAATAATTTTTTTTAATTCGATTATAGGTTCCATGGTTGGGTTATAATTATTTATAGCTTTGGTCATACAATTTATTATCGGGATAACATTACTGCACGTAATATAATTACTTCCACATAACTCAACAGTTACGGCCTCTAATGGTTTTAATAATTTTGTCATTTGTTTGGCAGTTTCTAGCTCATACGCTGAAAGCATTGGCGGCGAATTTGGAAATTTTAATAACATGCTACTGACTGTTTCGCTAAGCAAAATGAAAAGATCTATCATATAAAATGTCCAATTCCATCGCGTTGATACCTCTTGAATAAGTTTTAGAGTGGAATTTTCTAATCTTCCTTGAGTAACATGTATCCGCCTAAGTTCGTCTGAAGCTGATACTGACTGCTTTGTAAATATAACAACGCTTTTTATTTTTTTAATGGCTTGCTTGATTATGTCACCTGAGAGATCTATAGCTTTAGTTGGAATCAGATTTAAAGTGTGGGCACCGCAAGATAAGTGTTTCTGTTTGCCAAAAATGTCAGTTACAGCGTTAACGATATTACTACCTTTGTCAGTTACCACTACATTTACTTTGTTTAGTTCGATATTCCAATCTCTACACATTTTCAAAACATTTTCTTGAATATAAGAGGCAGTGTGACTTTCAAACAGTTGAAAAACACCAATAACTATCGACTTAAGTTCATATTCAGACAAATTTAAAACATGTGCTGTTAGACCTAAATAACTTATAGTGGTTTGGGTTTCAGTCCAAATGTCGGTAGTCAATACAAAACCAGGACATTTTTAAACATATTTTTAGTAATGTTGCTTAAGTCTTCACATTTTTTGTCCATTAATCTGGTTATAGTTTGTCTAGAAGGTATTTTGTATAGGAGCTGTGTTGTTTTTAAAAAATATCTAAAGCCCTCTTTTTCAACAGTAGAAAAAAGTAATGCATCTTTTGCGATCATGTACAATAATCCATCGGTTATATTATTGTGCTTTTGCCCTCCCTGTTCAAAAGATTTAATTCTACAAAAAGCTTCATTAGTTGGTAAAAGTTTTAATTTTTTAAAGAAGATGATGACGAACCTTGAACTGAAGTTACCTCCTCTTCCACTGATTGTTTTCTTGGAATTGTCTCTAATGTACTGCTGCTATTTTTACCACTAGATTCCGGGGTAGGAAAAAAAGTTTTAATTGTTTGCAATTTAGATGTCGATGGCATTGCATCTATGTCTGTGACTGTTTATTTTAAACTGCCTGAACCACAGTCAGAGCTTCGGTCACATCTAAACAAAAATAAATAACAAATAATCAGTTTGATTTGTAAATTTATAATAAATGTACATTAACTTACAGAACTGATGTTGTCTCCGAAGCTGTAGCCATTTTTATTCCATGTTTCCGCTTCAGATGATTCATAAGATTTGTTGTATTACCTGAATACTTTACTGTGGTATTACAATGTCTGCAACGAGCAGATTTATTATTGTCACCATCATCACACAAAAATGTTTCCGAACACTACTTGTTTCTAGAGGCATATTAAACTGATCAGATACAATTAACAATCTCACGAGCTCACAAGGTATATTGTATATTTGTCACAAACTCTCTAAAACTGCCCAAGAAATAAATAAATGCGAATACTGAGAACATGCGAACCGCAAAAAGGAATAAGTAAATGTTTCCAATTTTCACTAGAACGAGTGATTCCCCGGATCGGCGGATTGGCGCGTGGCGCGGACATTGCCATCTCGTACGCGTAAGGTAAACCACGACATAACGTAAATATTTGTGGTGCGTTTACACCGAAGGCAATAAATCGGAACTATTTTTTTATGTTGCAGTATAAAAAATTTAATATACTATTACTGTGTTAAAAGTTTTATGGTAATATGGTTAAGTAGACGTATTGTTTATCCATTCGATTTTTTGGGTAAAAGAATCGATTAGTCGAATCGATTTATAATTCTAGAATCGATTTGATTCCTCCGATGCATCGGCTTAAAAGGATCGATTCAATTCATAATGGAATCGATCCTGGCCATCCCTACGATTCGCTGGATGCTCAGTGAAACACTTGCATTTACATATTTCAACTTGGTTTGCATGCGGACGGATAAGTTATTTTTGCTCCTAACCGATTTTGATGAACATTTCTGGAATTTTATGCATGTTTGGTTAATGGTTATTAGGTTATTAAGGCTAGTAATTCCCCGGATTCTGAATGCTGCGTAGATGTGTTTTAGTTGATATGATATTTTAATCATTGGTATTATTCGCAATTTATTAACAGTGTGCCCTTGCACACAAAACCAAAGATAATATTTTGAAAATTAAAAGTTAACTAACAATGTCAAGATTAGAAAAACAAACGAGTGTAGTGTGTGAATACTTTACTCGTATAACTCCTTAAGTTATAGGTTTTGTTTGCTTTTGTAAATTATAAATACTTAAATAAATATATTTTGTAATGCTCTAATTGTCAATATATTTTATTTATAATATATTAACTTTATTCTATTTTTATCTGAAAGTCTGGGGTGCAAGTATCAAGTGTACGTCAGAGAGTGTACGTAGTAAGTGAACTTAGCAGTCATTTGAGATTCGAGACTCGAGTGATTTTAAGATGAGTGACTCGAGTCATTCATTAAAATCAGAGCACACAAAACCAAAGAAAATTTATGGACGCATTAACCAATAAAACAATGTTGACATAATTTGCTTTATTTTTAGTGGGTTGTAGACGATCGCTCGAAGACGCTTGTACACAATCAATTTATGTTACTGCACACTTCTTCCCCTTTCAAATACTTTCAAATACTTTCAAATACTTTTAATATTTCCTCTTTAAATTTTTGAAATGCATCTAGGCTTCCACTAGGTGCCCCTTGAGAGTACTACTGATATCACGAGATGACCCTTTCTTTCAAGCTATCCCCTTACCTCTCCCACTCCAGCCACGTAGCAGCCATTACGCTAATATTCTATGTAGAACTGCGACAGACGAACGGGATAGAATGCAGGAACAACTTAATGTGCAGGTTTCAAGTTTCTAGGCCTATTCCCTATAGTCCCCTCTATTGTTTACTTGACAACGGTGCAGTCGGGTGCAACCAAGTGTGACCACATTTACCTATAAATAGTCTCGGTTAGGACAAGTTACTTTAGTTTATATCATCTGCTGATGATGCTAACTTGGTTAGCGAAACGCGCGTCCAGAACGTAACAAGTTGTGGTGTAGTGTGGTTAGAACTCTTGTATTTTGATCTATCTTCCACCACAGGTTCCAGTGTTAGGACTTAACATGGCTTCACGGTCAACGGAACAAAACCTGAGAGCCGCACGAGCACGTTATTGTAAGTACTGTACTAAGATTTGGTTAATAGCAGCAGATATTTGGTTTCTAAAATCATGCAAGTCTTTTTCAGTTTTCCCTAAATTCATTTCAGTCAAGATCCCTAAACAATCACCCGTTACTGGGAAGGTTGTATCTTTTGCCAAACAAAAGTGGCTAGATTTAGAAATTAAAAATCTGTATAGCAAACGAAGTATGCTTGAAATTGAAGCATACGGATTATTTAAAAAACTCACTTATAAGCTTAGTAATTTAGAATTTGAACAGTGGTTAGATTTCCAAAGAAAAATGTTCGTAGTTATCGATGCCAAATTTTAGAAGAAAATGTGTTCACTTAAAAACAAACTGAGAAAGTTGAAACCACAAAAACAAATTTCTTCGGAAGTCGAGAACATTGTAGAAAATCTTTCTTCTCAGTCTTTTGATAATAGAGAAATCGCCCTTTTGAATAAAGGTTTGAATTTTGCAGAGCCTCCAGTAAAAAATAGTTTACCAACTATTATAGGGAATATCGAAAGTTCCATTCAATACGTGCCAGAGTCAACTAAGGGATTCATTAGAGAGGCTTGCAGAAATCAAATCTCAAAAAACGTTAACAACAAGTCAAAATATGTTTCTCATAAAAGCACTGAAGTTATCCAGGGACTGAAGAAAAGAAATGTTTTTATTTAAAAGCTGACAAAGGAAATAAGGTTGTTATACTAGACAAAACAGATTATTTTGAAAGAGTAGACAATTTGATTCAAACTGGTCCTTATGATTTAATTAAGAAAAACCCGTTATCAAAAATGATAACAGAAGTAAAAAGTACTTTAAAACAGTGTAAAAACCTTGTGTCCGATAAACTAAAATTCAAACTAACACATAGTAACCCACAGTTATCTAAACTGTATTGCCTTCCCAAAATTCATAAACCTGGGAAGTCCATGAGACCTATTGTTTCAGCTGTTGGATCACCAACGTACAATATTTCAAAATGGTTAGTAGAAGAATTCGGCAAATTAAATATCTCGTATTATAACTTTGAGGTTACTAACTCGTTAGAATTCTTAGATAAAATTAAGAATGCTCACTTAAATGAAGGTGAAATTTTAATATCTTTTGATGTAAGCTCATTGTTTCCTAGTGTACCCATACCACTAGCTTTAGAGTACCTAAAGGAACTACTTGAAATCAATAATTTGAAGAAAGAAATTATTGATGAGTATTTACTTCTCACAAAATTATGTATGAATCAAAATTTTTTTCAGTACAACCATAAATATTATAAACAACTAGAGGGAACTGCGATGGGCAATTGCTTATCTCCGTTCCTTGCAAATTTGTTTATGGGCAGATTAGAAACCCAATTCAAAAAAGAACTCAAGTATTTCCCAAGGGTGTGGTATAGATACGTAGACGATATATTTGCTATTTTTGATACTAAAACAGAAAATTTGGACACTTTCTTAGAAACATTAAACAATAAATATCCTTCCATTAATTTTACGTACGAAAAGGAGAACAATGGGCAATTACCACGTTAGTTATTAGAAATAACGATAAATTAGAATTTGATATTTATAGGAAATTTACTAATACTGATAGATATATAACATCCGACTCATTTCATTGCCGTCAACACAAAATGGCAGCATTCCATTTCTTAACTCACAGGTTAGTCAATTTTCCACTAAGTAAAGAACATTTTAACAATGAAATGAATCGGATTAAAAATATAGTTAAAAGTAATGGATATAATGATAATTTTGTACATAAACTAGTAAATAGATATAAGCATAAGAAAATGTTAAAAGATGCCACTACTCTTCAAATACCTGAGGCTTCCAATAAATTCATAGTAATCCCATATGATCCCAGATATACGAGAGGTCTAGAAAAAGTATTTAAAAACGTAGGTTTTAGAGTAGCCTACAAAACGGAGAATAGTTTGAAAAAACTCCTTGGAAACCCCAAAGACAAAGTCGACTTGAGGGAGAGGAGTGGCATCTATGAAATTAGCTGTAATGACTGTGATCTAAAATATGTTGGGCTAACTAAACGCTCCATAAACATTCGTTTTAAAGAACACATGGCACATTTAAGATACGGAAGAACAGAAAAGTCAAGCGTTGCCCAACATGCTTTGGAAAACAATCACCGAATAGGAATAAATAATCTTAAGTTGATTAAAAATGTATCTAATAATAGATTATTAGATACATTTGAGAGTATAGAAATAGTTAAATGTGGTAAGAAAGCACTAAATAAAGACAGAGGGCCTATTCCCTATAGTCCCCTCTATTGTCTACTTGACAACGGTGCAGTCGGGTGCAACCAAGTGTGACCACATTTACCTATAAATAGTCTCGGTTAGGACAAGTTACTTTAGTTTATGTCATCTGCTGATGATGCTAACTTGGTTAGCGAAACGCGCGTCCAGAACGTAACAAGTTGTGGTGTAGTGTGGTTAGAACTCTTGTATTTTGAACCACAGTAAAGTATTCAGGCAATACAACAAATCTTACGAATCATCTGAAGCGAAAACATGGAATAAAAATGGCTACAGCTTCTGAGACAACATTAGTTCTGTAAGTTAATGTACATTTATTATAAATTTACAAATCAAACTGATTATTTGTTATTTATTTTTGTTTAGATCTGACCGAGGCTCTGACTGTGGTTCAGGCAGTTTAAAAGAAACAGTCATAGACATAGATGCAATGCCATCGACATCTAAAGTGCAAACAATTAAAACTTTTTTCCTACCCCGGAATCTAGTGGTAAAAATAGCAGCAGTACATTTCCAAGAAAACAATCAGTGGAAGAGGAGGCAACTTCAGTTCAAGGTTCGTCATCATCTTCTTTATACCTAGATATAGGTGCGCCAAAAAAAAAATTAAAACTTTTACCAATTAATGAAGCTTTTTGTAGAATTAAATCTTTTGAACAGGGAGGGCAAAATCACAATAATATAACCGATGGATTATTGTACATAATCGCAAAAGATGCATTACCTTTTTCTACTGTTGAAAAAGAGGGCTTTAGATATTTTTTAAAAACAACACAGCTCCTATACAAAATACCTCCTAGACAAACTATAACCAGATTAATGGACAAAAAATATGAAGACTTAAGCAACATTACTAAAAATACGTTTAAAAATGTCCTGGTTTTGTATTGACTACCGACATTTGGACTGAATCCCAAACCACTATAAGTTATTTAGGTCTAACAGCACATGTTCTAAATTTGTCTGAATATGAACTTAAGTCGATAGTTATTGGTGTTTTTCAACCGTTTGAAAGTCACACTGCCTCTTATATTCAAGAAAATATTTTGAAAATTTGTAGAGATTGGAATATCGAACTAAACACAGTAAATGTAGTGGTAACTGACAACGGTAGTAATATCGTTAAAGCTGTAACTGACATTTTTGGCAAACAGAAACACTTATCTTGCTGTGCCCACACTTTAAATCTGATTCCAACTAAAGCTATAGATCTCTCAGGTGACATAATCAAGCAAGTCATTAAAAAAATAAAAAGCGTTGTTACATTTACAAAGCAGTCAGTATCAGCTTCAGACGAACTTAGGCGGATACAGGTTACTCAAGGAAGATTAGAAAATTCCACCCTAAAACTTATTCAAGAGGTATCAACGCGATGGAATGCGACATTTCATATGATAGATTGTTTCATTTTGCTTAGCGAAACAGTCAGTAGCACGTTATTAAAATTTCCAAATTCGCCGCCAATGCTTTCAGCGTATGAGCTAGAAATTGCCAAACAAATCACAAATTTATTAAAACCATTAGAGGCCGTAACTGTTGAGTTATGTGGAAGTAATTATATTACATGCAGTAATGTTATCCCGATAATAAACTGTATGACCAAAGCTATAAATAATTATAACCCAACCATGGAACCTGTAATCGAATTAAAAAAAATTATTGTAGAACAAACAGAAAAAAGATTCAGAAACGTAGAACCTTTAAAGTTGTCTCAACTATTCTAGACCCCAGATATAAAAACATTCATTTAAAAACCCACTGGCTTTTAGTTCAAGTTTGAAATTTATTTCTTCAACAGTAAAAGCAGTTACTATTGAGGAAGAAAAATCAGATGACACTAACTTAGAAACCATCAGTACTGAAAATAAAACCTCAGCAGATACTGAAAGTTTATGGTCATACCATGACTCGTTGGTATCAACTGAAAGTTCTAAATCCTCAATTGCAACTGATGATGAGTTGCCTGTGGAACTTAAACATTATTTGCAGCATCCTGTTGTAAAAAGAACAGAATATCCACTTCACTTTTGGAAAAATGTGCAATGTGAATATCCTGATTTATCAAAGTAAGCATTTAAATATTTACCATGTGTTGCTACATCGGTACCATCCGAAAGATTATTTTCCCAGGCAGGCCATTATTTAACACAGGATAGAAATAGGTTAAATCCTAACCGACTTTCTAGCCAACTATTTTTGGGATCACTAAGCATTGAAGAGTGGCTAGGTCAAGGGTCAAGAATGAATTAATTATTGGTTGAGTTTGGTTTATTACTATTATTATCTGTTTTGTTAGTTAGCACTATTTTTATTTATAACTATTTGTGTTAATTACGTACATTTATTATAATGAAACCTTTTAGGAGTAATAAACCTATTTTATTTATTGCCACACCACAATTGATCAAGCCTAGAGGACATAGGTTCAATATTTTTCGTATCGATTCGATTTTTTTCCACGAATCGATTCAAATTACCCGATTATTGCATCGAATCGGTTTGTTTTTAGCTAATCGAATCGATTCAACTGAATCGATTCATTAAAGAATTTTGGCCATCCCTAGGGAATCGTAGCTCGCGGCAAGCAAGAAAACACAGATATGCTGTGAATTCCGCTCCGATAAATGACTCGATGACTCGAGTCAGTGACACGATTCATTTAATGCTGATGTCTCAATAAAAAGACTCGCTTTTGCCATCTCTATGATACATATGACTGTATCTTGATACCATTCGATCCGTAGTATTTAGGTAATATATTAGTCGTGGCGTCATCTAGCGTAAAATTAAAATTCTGGCTGGGTATTAAAAATTCTAATATTAAGTTGCAAATTACAGATGTCTATAAGAGTAGCACGTGCCCAGAATTTTGAAATTATAGTTAATATGGGAAAGGGCGGATGGGGGATTAACAGACAATTAAGTTGATGTCTGGGAATATTTAGAATAATCGTATAGAATTTTTGGGTATAAATGCACCCTCATTAACATTTTTATTTCTATAGATATCAAAAAAAGTTAAACACAAGTTCTTCAAACCGTACGATTTTTTTTCTAATGTGGTTTGCAGATATACAGGATGTTTAGTTTTTATGAAATCCACATTAACTTTGGTTTCTTAAGTGGACCCTCTCATCAAATGAGTCTCTTCTTGATGATTATAAATATAGCAGGTTTGATACCTTTACCTTTAAAGACTCCCGAGAAATTTGACAAAAAACCCTGCCATAGGAGGCAATGTGTTAGAGAGAGACGGCAAACGTTCTTCTATATAGTAGAGTTACTGCTTTGCTCAGGTGTCTTTAAAGATAAAGGTATCAAACCCCCTATATATATTAACGACAAGAAGAGGTCAATTTGATGAATGTATAATATACAGGATGTTGTATTTAAAACTCTGTGTATTTGTAAACCACACTAAAAAAAACCTATAATTTAAAGAAACTTTTGCATTTAAATTTTTTTAATATCTTGAAAAATATGAAAGTTAGTAAGGAGGTACATTTACAACCAAAAATCCTGTACAGGGTGGTCCACTTAAGATGCTCCTATACTTTATCTCAATAAATAAGACACTGAGAAAAAAAAATTAAATACAAAAAGTATTTAACCCTAAGTATATTTTTTATTTATAATATTTTTATGTATACAGGGTGTTCCATTGTGTCAGGACATTAACCAACTTTTTTCTTTTTAATGAAATGGTATGAATATTTTTAGAAATTCTAATTCTACGCTTGATTTTGAGTATTTTTTGTCATCATAGCATACGAAATTTTGAGTAGTTTTTGAGAAAAATTAACTTTTCTAATTTTTTTCGGAAAAACAGGTTTTTGGAAAAATGTGATTTTTTCACACTTGAAGACTAAAATTGTGAATTTTGGTTATGGATCCATGGGAGTGGTTAATATTTAATACTCTGACCTATCAAGAGCGAGATTCCATTATACAGGGTGTTCACAAATGACCATAAAAAATGTTTTTGTAACTAAAAAAACTTATTTTTTTTAAATGGAACACCCTGTATTTAGCACTTTTATTGTATTTAGAATTTAATTCTGCATTATTCCATATATATAGTTTATATTCCAAAAATTAGTAGTTTAGAAGTTATGACCAATTTTCTATAATAATTCGGGTATTTTTGTTCAAAATCTAATTAAACCTAAATAATATCCTATTCTAAGATTTTTTTAACATTATAATTAAATTTAACATTAAATCAACAAGTAATGCAAGAAAGAAAGTAACTAATTACTTATTACAAAACATTTTCGACATAACCCCCGTGTTTGGCAATACAAGTAGTATAATATTAGGGTTACGGTTTCAATTTTCGCAATAATAGCATTTCTAAACGCGTCTTAATTTTACAAGATATCCATGGAAAAACAAAACTAGTAAAATTGTTGCCCGGACACCAATAAATACACAGTTTTTATTTGTCATTTAGTTGCCTCTAACTCTTTTTAAAGGAAAAATGGCTTTATACAGTGTCCAAGAGCGTTTAAATCTTCATGAATGTTACATCAGTAATAATAAGAGTCCAGCATTAGCCCTGCGGGAGTATCGCTTGTTGTATCCTGCAAGACCGGTACCCACGAAACATATTTTTTCACGAATTGTTCGTGATCTTGAAGGTGGAGTGGTAACCAATAAACAAAAACGGCGCCCAAAAATTGTCCTAACAGAAGAAAATCAATTAGAAATTCTCCTGTATTTTGAAGAAAACAACGAAAATTCGCAAAGAGATGCATCCCGAGATCTACCGGGAATTAGTAAGACTAGTGTTCAAAGGACTTTAACTGATAATAACTACCATCCGTTCAAATTTTTACCAGTTCAGGAATAATCCAACAGGATTTTCAAACAAGGCATTTTTATTGTTATCTCATGACGGACCACCATTTTGAAACTGACATTTTTAAAATTATTTTATTAACCGATGAGGCAATTTTCAATATATCCGGCATGTTCAACCGAAAAAATACTCATTACTGGTGTAACTCAAATGAACATCGTGTAAAAGAAACAAAAAAACAGTGTTTATGTGTGGTGTGGTATTATCCGTGATCGAATAATAGGTCCAGTATTTTATGACTTTGTTCTGAATGGTGAGAGGTATTTAAATTTGTTGGAGAACGAAATATTTCAATTAATTGACAATCTGCCGAACGATATTAAAGAAGGGCTTGTTTATCAACAAGATAGTGCTCCATATCACACTGTGTGTCTGTTAGAAATTGTTTGAATCAACGGTTTCCATTTTGGATTGGTCGGTATGGGACCATAGATTGACCAGCGAGGAGCCCAGACTTAACACCCCTGGATTTTTTTTATGAAGCCACCTAAAAAACGAGGTGTATAAAAATAGGTGTAATACTGTTCAAGATTTAAAAAGGAAAATAAGGCAAGAGGTAGAAAGACTTAATGCAACAGACGCGGTTAGAAATGCTATTGCGAGAATTGAAACCATGTATACTACTTGTATTGCCAAAGACGGGGGTTATGTCGAAAATGTTTTGTAATAAGTAATTAGTTACTTTCTTTCTTGCATTACTTGTTGATTTAATGTTATATTTAATTATAATGATATAAAAAAACTTACAATAGGATATTATTTAGGTTTAGTTAGATTTTTAACAAAAATACCCGAATACAAAATTGGTCCTAACTTCTAAACTACTAATTTTTGGAATATAAACTATATATATGGAATGATGCAGAATTAAATCTTAAACACAATAAAAGTGCTAAATACAGGGTGTTCCATTTAAAAAAATTAAGTTTTTTTAGTTACAAAAAATTTTTTTTTTGATGGTCATTTGTGACCACCCTGTATAATGGATTTTGTGTCTTCATAGGTCAGAATATTAAATATTAACCACTCCCATGGATCCATAACCAAAATTCCCAATTTTAGTCTTCAGGTGTGAAAAAAATCACATTTTTCCAAAAACCAGTTTTTTCGAAAAAAAATAGAAAAGTTAATTTTTCTCAAAAACTACTCAAAATTTCGTATGCTATGATGACAAAAAATACTCAAAATGAAGCGAGAATTAGAATTTCTAAAAATATTCATCATTTCATTAAAAAGAAAAAAGTTGGTTACTGTCCTGGCACAATGGATCACCCTGTATACATAAAAAATATTATAAATAAAAAGATATTATAATATTTTTTGTATTTAACTTTTTTTTCACAGTGTCTTATTTATTGAGATAAAGTATAGGAGCATCTTAAGTGGACCACCCTGTACATATTTTGCACTGATAAAATTACTAAGTATTTATACATCTTAACCCCGATCTTTTTAGATTATTGACATTCAAAATTTCAGATTTTACCATTCTTTAAAACGCTAAAAAATGACGGGAAAAGTTGCGGTTTGAAGTTTCCTATCTTATTATTCATTAATGATGCAAATGTTGGGATTAACTATTAAAAATAAATTAGATATAAACGTACTTTTGCGAAAAACATTTCGAAATCTCTAATGAATATAAAAATAAAAAAAAAATTGGTATTCATATCTTTTGTCAAAAGAATATCTTCTGATATAAGCAGACTCTGCTTCCTTGTTTTACAATGGACGAGATTCCATTATTCCAGATTTCTTAAAACCAATACATTTAACCGCCTCTGTAGGCAAAATTTCTAAAGGTGGGTTTATATAGGAAATAAAATAAAATAATACAAAAATTCGAAAAAAAAATAAGATCAATACATGCTAATCCCATAAAGCGTATATACAGCGAAATGAAAAAAGAGACGGACAACTTTCACCCTCTTATATTATATTATTTTAAAAGTACTCCTGAGCATTGCGTCTTGGAACACGTAATATTGACAATTTCACTGAATATTTTTGTATTTGGATGAGTTGCGTGTAATAGGTATGATTAAATAAGCTGTCAAAAAATCTTGTGCTACTTGGTTTGACAGCAATTGTTTTATAAATTATTTATTTTTTTAATTTTTCTGTTTAAAATCATCTCAGAATCCTTATTTCTTATTTTATTTCCTGTATCAACACAGCTTAATTTTTTTTGGAAAATTATAATACTCCGGATCATTAGATATTTAGAGTATAGATTGTTTTTAAAACGATTTTTGCTGTTCCGATATTATAGTCATCGATCTGGATCGATACGAAATATCGATGCTTGAGAATCATTTTCCTAATTCGATCTTTGTCAGCTGTCAATTAAATTTACAAACACAAAGTGCTAACACTGGATCCTGTGGTGGACGATAGTCAAAATACAAGAGTTTTAACTTGCTACACCACAACTTGTCATGTTCTGGACGCGCGTTTCGATAACCAAGTTAGCATCATCAGCAGATGATATAAACTAAAAGTAACTTAACCTAACCGAGACTATTTATAGGTAAATGTGGTCACACTTTGCGCCCGACTGCACCGTTGTCAAGTAAACAACGGAGGTTTAGAATAGCTCTGTCTTTATTTAGTGCTTTCTTACCATTTACTATTTCTATACTCTCAAATGCATCCAATAATCTATTGTTATAAACTTGATAATATTTATTCTTATTTGGTGATTGTTTTCTAAAGCATGTTGGGCAACGCTTGACTTTTCTGTTCTTTTTCCTATCTTAAATGTGCCAATTCTTTAAAACGAATGTTTATGGGCCTTAGTTTGCCCAACATGTTTTAGATCGCAGTCGTACAGCTAATTTCATAGATGCCACTTCTCTCCTTCAAGTCGACTTTCTCTTTAGGGTTTTCAAGTTTTCAAACTGTTCTCCGTTTTGTAGGCTACTCTAAAAACCTGCGTTTTTAAATACTTTTCTAAGACCTCTCGTATATCTGGGATCATATGGGATTACTATGAACTTATTGGGAGCCTCAGGTGCTTGAGTAGTGGCATCTTTTAACATTTTCTTATGCTTATGTCTATTTACTAATTTATGTACAAAATTACCATTATATCCATTACCTTTAGCTATATTTTTAATCCGATTCATTTTACTTAATGGAAAATTGACTAATCTGTGAGTTAGAAATGAAATGCTGCCATTCTGTGTTGGCGGCAATGAAATGAGTTGGATTTTATATACCTATCAGTATTAGTAAATTTCCTATAAATATCAAATTCTAATTTATCGTCATTTCTAATAACTAACGTGTCGAGAAAAGGTAATTGCCCATTGTTCTCCTTTTCGTATGTAAAATTAATAGAAGGATACTTATTGTTTAATGTTTCTAAGAAAATGTCCAAATTTTTTGTTTTAGTATCAAAAATAGCAAATATATCGTCTACGTATCTATACCACACCCTTGGGAAATACTTGAGTTCTTTTTGAACAAGTTTTCTAATCTACCCATAAACAAATTTGCAAGGAACTGAAGATAAGCAATTGCCCATCGCAGTTCCCTCAAGTTGTTTATAATATTTATTGTTGAACTGAAAAAAAATTTGATTCATACATAATTTTGTAAGTAAATATCCATCAATAATTACTTTCTTCAAATTATTGATTTCAAGTAGTTCCTTTAGGTACTCTAAAGCTAGTGGTATCGGTACTAGGAAACAATGAGCTTACATCAAAAGATATTAAAATTTCACCTTCTTTTAAGTGACCATTCTTAATTTTATCTAATAATTTTAACGAGTTTTAACTTTGAGGTTAAAGTTATCGTACGAGATTGCTGAATTCTTCTACTAATCATTTTGAAATATTGCGTTGGTGATCCAGCAATGAAACAATGGGTCTCGAAACTTCCCAGGTTTATGGATTTTGGGAAGGCAATACAGTTAGATAACTGTGTGGGTTACTATGTGTTAGTTTAAATTTTAGTTTATCGGACACAAGGTTTTTACACTGTTTTAAGGTATTTTTTACTTCTGTTATCATTTTTGATAACGGGTTCTTCTCAATTAAATCGTAGGGACCAATTTGAATCAAATGGTCCACTGTTTCAAGATAATCTGTTTTGTCTAGTATAACAACATGCTTTAGAAAACAATCCTGAAATAAGAATAAATAATATCAAGTTTATTAAAAATGTATCTAATAATAGATTATTGGATGCATTTGAGAGTATAGAAATAGTAAATGTGGTAAGAAAGCACTAAATAAAGACGGAGGGCCTATTCCCTAGACTCCCCTCTATTGTTTACTTGACAACGATGAAGTAGGTTAAGTGCTAGTTATCATCTGCTGATGATGCTAACCTGGTTGAAAACGCGCGTCAGAACGTAACAGAGTTGTGGTGTAGTGTGGTTAAGACTCTTGTATTTTGATCACAAACACAAAGCCAATGTTGCCAGATTTCAGAGATTATTTTTACAAATCGGTGACGTCACTGATGTTGTCCCATTCGGGTAATCAAAAATCCGTCCAAAAATAAGATTATAACAAAACGAATTATATTTTTCAACTACTAACTAATTATAGTTAATATTTACTTCCCTCGTATTGTAATCGTGAAAAAATCACCATCAGATCTTTACGTTTCAGGGTTCCTAGATGTCGGAAAAACATGTTTTCTGATTTTTCGTCTGTCTGTCTGTCTGTCTGCTCGCAGCATAGCTAAAAAACTACTTAACCGTTTTGACCTGTCAAGTTTCTGGTAAATATCAATATGGCGAAACAATAGTAGAAACATAGTCAAATTTTAAAATAGATATTTACGATACAAAAATTGGGATAAAGCGTTATTAACATAACACCAGATGGCGATCTATAAAGCCAAATAATATAAATATTTTTTCTTTTTGCAATATATTAAAGAAAATTCAAAATGTTTCATCTCTTGTGTGGAAAATATCCTCTTTCAAAATGGTCGGAACTAATGTTCAATGTTTTCTACGATAAATGGACTATGGACAAGTAAAAAGACTCAACTACTCGTGAAAACACTTAAATCACTGTTAATTATATCATGCAAGACCAGTAGCAAGCATAAGAGGTACTGTTAGAGGTTTTTTGTAACTTTTTATATAAAAACCATAAAATTTTTTATATAAAAAATAAATGTATTTAAAAGACTTTTACATTCTAGATTTAACAGTCGTCCCCCTTCACCATTTTTGTCATTATGTACAAAAAAAATGGCCACCTTCAGTGGCGCACCCAGAAAAGAAATTCCAGAGTGGGTTTTATAATTCCTATCTCAGTTATTTTACAATCTTTCTGACGATATACATTTAGGTCTTACGGGAAAATAGAAAAAAATTGAAAATATC